>SNQJ01S0016185.1:57317-90219 GCA_010110895.2 Picea sitchensis
TATTAATAAGGCCTTGCAATAAAGTAGAATAAGTCGAATGTAAGAAGACCTAATAGAAGCTTTCACTTCTAGAAGGATCTTCCTCTAGATGGTTCTATTGATAGACATATTTAGTATAAATAGGAGTCGAGGGTATGAGAACCATAGCTTGGATATTATTGTAATAGAGCTCTACTCGATTGGAGGTTTCCCCCTTGAAGAGGCCTGTGAACATTTCTCTCAGTAATCAAAGTGCTCTTTCTGGTGTTATTTTGTTATCATTTTAGTATTATTGTGGTGTTATTATGGTTATATTGTTGTTCATCTGCCATTTCTAGCATTTTATTTTTGTTTTGCATACTTTTTATATTTGGAATATTACAGATGTTTCCATGGGCAGTGTCATCACTGAAGAGCAGGCGATTAGTCGTTCTCAATATCTGGATCTTGTTTATTCACAGACGTGCATGCTCAATGAGTTGATCCATGATGATCCTCATCCATCCACAAATCCTACCCCAACACATCCAGTAGCTTCTCATGTTGTTGATGGTGTGATTGGCACTTTCCATGTTGAGACTCAGTCTACACAATCTAGTCATGTCAATCCCAAGTCTACTACTTCTAATTTATAGAATACTCCTACCCCTTCCCCCGATAAAACTTCTGAAGTTAATTTGGTTCAATCTACACCTACCGGTAAAAATCAAAATAAAAAAAAAGGAAAGGGTAATAATAAGGAGGACAAAAATAATAATCAACAATCCGAGAAATCCAAAACAAAACCTGTTGATGAAAAAGATAAGAGTAAACCTCATTATCCTTTCATTATCTATGGCGACGATCATTATACGAAATATTTTCCACGACGTGATGAGGTCACTAGTTCCTACAAGGGACTGGGAAACCTCCTACACCCATCGTCCTGTCACAACCTTTTCCTTCTCAGCAACAGGCCCACTTGGTGATGATTTACCACCTTCGTTGGTTCAACCTCCTCCCCCAACTTCACCTCCAAACGTTCCTCTTCATCTTGAAAGATCGGGCCTAGATACAGTGCTTCGTCCTCCCCCCAAAGGCGTTGTTCGAAATTCTTCATTTAATCCTCATGCATGTGATGCCCAAAACTACAGTATTGTAGAAGACCTTGCGCAAGCACCCTCTGCGATGTCATCTCTCGAAGTCCTTTAAAATTGTCCTACTCAATGGAAGCAATTGTTAAAGGATATTGGTGGAATTGATCCTACCAATACCAATTTGATAATCTTTGACTTGGAAGATCATATTCCAAGGCTTCCTCCTCAATTAGTGTTTCAAATCCAAGATTTTGTGGAAAATAAGAATATTCGTCGAACCATAATTGATGAAGGAGCCTCGACTTGCGTTATGTCCATTACTTGTTGGAAAGATATTGGCTCTCCTACCCTTACCGAGTCGTACAATACTATTAAGGCCTTCAATGGTACAGGGTTTGAACCATACAATGTTCTTCCTTCATTGTCTATTACGTTAGAAGGTAAGGCAGTTAATGTCAAGGTTGAGGTCTTTGATGCACCTCTTTATTACAACCTTCTACTTGGTCGTAGCTGGATTGATTCCATGTGTGCAGTTGTGTCTACCCTTTTTCGTGTGTTACATTTCCCACACTAAGGAAAGGTCATTACTTTCGATCAACTAGCTTTCTTTAATTTCGATTCACATACTAGAAACATGCCTTTTATCTCGAAAACACCCCCCGATTATGAGAATGTCGGTGTGGGTCTTTTAAAAGATTCAACCTTGATGGGTACATTTCCTATTCCACCACCCAATATTCCTCCTCCTTTTTTCACCTCAATTAACATGATATAAACTTCTATTCGTGCAACCCCTGAGTCTTATGACCCATGGATAGTACCTATCTCTAGTGATTGTCTTCGTTATGGTGATCGAATGCTTTTAAGTCTGGTGGAATCAGCTTATCAAGTTATTCAATTGACAACTCCTTCTCCTCCTTCTCTCGATGATACATCTCTTGATCTATTCCACGTGATATTTCCTATTGATGAGATGATCATGACGGTAATGTCTATGGAAGATACTCCATGGGACGATGGACATCATCGTTCTATTCTCTTCCTAGAATGAGAGACCATAGAGAGTTACCAACAGATTTTGACTCCGTCGACCATTTTTGTTATTTATTTTGTTCCTGAGTCAACACACGATGTTTTGTATGAAGGGAACTTGAGTAATATTTCACCTACCATTCCTCTTGAGATATCGATTAAACCCAAAGTTGTGGAAAATGTTCATATTGATGCCTCATGTTCTATTGATGAGGCCCGCACTTATAAATCCATTTTCCAATAATTGCATGACGTTTTTTCCTAGAGTTATGAAGAAATGGCTGGTATCGATCGTGATATTGTTGTGCATGAGATTAAGACTTACCTGAATGCTAAACCCGTTTGGTAGATACTTCGCTTAGTACATCCACGTAAATCAGTTTTTATTAAGATTGAAGTTCAAAAACTTCTTAAAGATGGCTTTGTCTATCCTGTGGCTTTGACCGATTGGGTATCCAATCTTGTTCTGGTAAACAAGAAACAAGGCACGATCCATGTTTGCCTAGATTATAGGGATGTAAACAAAGTTTGTCCCAAGACAATTATCCAACCCCTTTCATTGACCATATCATTGACGATTGTTCCAGGAGTGAAATCTTCTCCTTGATGGACAGTTTATTCGACTATAATCAAATCAATAATTTACTTGTGGACCAACATAAGACTGCTTTTATTTTCCCTTGGGGAACCTTCACCTACCAAAAAATACCTTTTGGTCTAAAAAATGTTGGTGCAACTTTTCAGCACGCTATGTCTTATGTTTTTCATGACATTAAGCACATTGTACAACCCTATCTAGACAATCTACCGACGCATTATATGCGTCGTCAAGATCACCCGGCACATCTATGGGTCATTTTCCTATGCTGACGTTATTATTGTATACGTTTGAATCCACACAAATGTGTTTTTTGTGTGGAGTCTAGATGACTTCTTGGTTTTATCATGTCTATACATGGGATTAGGGTAGACCCCTTGAAGGTTGAGGTTATTTTCAATTTACCTCCTGCTTCCACGCTACACCAACTCCAAAGTTTTCAAGGGAAGGTAAATTTTTTACGTCGATTCATTCCAAACTACCTTGAATTAACGAAAGTATTTACTCAGCTTCTCAAGAAAGGTTACGATTTTGTATGGGATGACACTGCAAACAAATCTTTTGAAGATTTGAAACTTGCCTTAACCCATACACCATTGTTGTTTCCACCTGATTATAGTCGAGATTATTTCATGTACTTAGTTGGCTTAGACTCTACCATTGCTATGGTTTTAGTCCAAGAGGATGATTCACACGATGAACATGTTATATACTATTTGAGTTGAAGTCTCATGACCACCGAAACCAAATATTTACATGTGGAGAAACTGGCCTTGGCAGCTTTTCAAGTTGTTCAACGTTTTCATCACTACATCCTATTATGCAGAACCACAGTGATTTTTTATTGCAACCACATGCAACATATCCTTACTCGAAAATTTCTGGGGGGGAAGTACTCTAAATGGATAGTTATTCTCCAAGAGTTTTATTTGGAGTTTAAACGTGCCAAGTCAAAGAAGTCTTTGGTTTTTGTCGAATTGATATGTGACCTTCCCTCTACTAAGACATAAACTATGGTAGAGGATTCCTTACATGACTAATCCCTCTTTCTGATCAGTTCTAATGACATATGGTATGAAAATATTATCATATATCTCCAGACCCAAACTTTTTGGCCTGATATTTCTAGTACATATAGTCGTCGTATCCGCTATCAATCCCATCAATACATTATCCTTGGTGATACCATTTATCGTCGTGGTATTAATTCCATATTTCGATGATGTATCACCTACAATGAAGTTGAGACAGCTTTGAATGAATGTCATTGTGGAGCATGTGGCGGTCATATGTCTGGGTATGCCACTACCCAAAATATCTTACGAGATGGTTATTTTTGGCCTTCATTGTTTAAGGATTGCATTACTGTTGTCCATAAATTCCACGCTTGTCAAACTTACAACAACAAGATCCGATATCATCCTGCTCCTCTTCACCCTGTAGTTTTATTTGGTCCATTTGCTAAATGGGGTATTGACTTCATGACATGTAACCCTCACTTAGTCGAGGGCCATGGATACATTATTGTAGCTATGTATTATTTCACTAAATGGATCGAGGCGATGCCTACATTTGATAATACCAGGAAAACTATAGCATTGTTCATATTTAATCATATCATTACTATATTTGGTGTCCCTCAAGCCATCGTTACTGATCACGATAGTAATTTTCACAACTTCATGATGTCTGCATTTATTGAGAAGTTGGGTCTTCGACATGAAAACTCAACCCCCTATTATCCACAGGCCAATGGCCAGGTTGAAGAAATAAACAAAGTTCTCACTACTATGCTTCGACAGATGGTAGGAATTCATAAGTCAAATTGGAACACGATGTTGTTCTCAGCATTGTGGCCTACCGGGCATCTGTTAAGTCTGCCATGAGATTCACACCTTTCTAATTAGTATATGGTATCGAAGCAATTTTGTCGATTGAATGTGAAATCCCATGTTTGAAACTAGTTGTTGAACTTCTCCCTAACACCTCAGCTAAGGAGGAACATCTTTTGTATTTGATACAATTAGATGAAACCCATCATGATGTTGCCTTAGTTATTGAAACTCAGAAAAAGCATGTCAAAGATCAATATGACAAGCATGTCAACCCACGTGTTTTTTTCAAAGGTGATCTAATTCTTCTTTACGAGCAAGATCATGATTTGATAGGGGTCGGTAAATTCGAGCTCATGTGGCGAGGTCCTTATATTATGAAACGAGTGTTGGAGAAAGGGGCTTATGAGCTGCTAGATTATGATGGAATTCATTTGAGTGAACTCGGGAATGGGATTTACTTGAATAAATACTATGCTTAAATCATCTTTGCATGAGTGTTGTGTATTTTTATGTATCATACTCTTATGTGATTTTTTCATTTTTGGTTCCACCTTTCGGTTGCTTACCTTGCATCGTACTTGGTTTTCAGATGTTGGTGTATTCACTACCCTACATTGGCTTCATTGATGGCACTAGTCATAGTACTCAAAACTTAGCATCTACTACTTGGAAAATCTATGAATGAATTGATCAATCTACATGGTGTTTGCCTTTGTCCTGCAGCTAAAAATATTGCGGAATACAGTGCAGTTATCGAGTTGTTAATTGACATTGTTTCACTTGGAATCTGTCATCTTATTGGACGACTTGATTCACAATTAGTAGTACTACAGTTGCATAAATTTTATTCTATCTGAAGTCCTACTTTGTTAAGGGTATATTTACAAATTCATCTCTTGGAACGTCATTTTGATTACATTGAATATCAACACATTCATAGATGTCTAAATACATTGACAGATGCATTGGCTAATTATGTGTTAGACAGACATTTGAGAAATTTATAAAATCCAATCACACTTTGTACATAAAAGAAAGTAAGATGATAGGAGCCTTATATTCATAACGATAAAAGTTTACAAAAAGTGTTTTTGTCCGAAGACCAAAATATCAAAAATATGAATCTCATAGCTTCATGTAAAAAAGCATCAAGGATGTTGCTCTCTATAACAAGTGACTTCACGTGCTAATCTATGGAGCATTTGACCGATGGATGCATATATGCCCACTGTGTGGCGTTGATAATTCTTAGGGAGCTCATCCACTATGGCATCAGGGACATGCATGGTCAGCCCCTCTAGGTTATGTTCTATAACCTATAGATCTATAGCAGTTACACTTGCTACAACACCTCTCTCCCCTCGCCTCTGGATCAGGGATGAACCTGGAGGACGATAAGGTCCCACATCTACATTGATGAGAGTACACGATTAGTCATCGGATAAATAACACAAAAAACATTTTATATCATTAAAAACAACAAAAACATTATATAAAAAAAAAAATCCTTCTTACGTATGTCCCCCCACTGGGAACCTTCAGGAAGAGCTAGATCCAAATCTCCGCAGAAATCTACCCCGACATACGCATAATATTCTACCATGAGCAATTGATTCCTCATCCATTGGAAGAAGACATCATCATACCTGATGCTGGGACCACCTCCATTTCGAGACATGAGATCTACCCACCTCTTCATCATCGTATCTTGTAGAGAAAGTATACCCCACTCCACCTATAGGCACAGGATAGGGACCCTCTCCAGGAAGAAGGATACCAAAATAGACCCATATCCAAAAACATTTAACCCACCACTTCGGCACTTGGTTAGTTGTTTCTTCATGCTTTTTATAACCCCTTCACACCAATTGAAGACTCTAGGCTCCATGCATTCCAATGAATACTGAAAATGGCTTTGCAAATCCATGTGGGGAGCTGCACTCCATACCATGCGAGTAATAGTATAGAGGATAGTCCATAAAGGAAAATATCAGACATCCTTGATAACTACCTTATCACTATGTTTCCCAGTACTTGGCATACAGTGATGACGGACGTAGTAGTTCATAGGCTCACCTCCGCCCCTGTTGCCTGTAAGTGAAACCCATGAAACACGGTGAGATAGTCCTATCAGGAAATAGATATCCTTGATATCTATGGTGAGTGTGTGGACACCCATGTGAAATGACTACTCATGCACATCCCACATGTGAACCAAGTATTCTAGTAGTCTCAACTGGGCTCTCATTCCTTGAATCCTAAAGAATTTTAGTAACCCACACTGTCGGAGAGCCATAATTGTTCCCAGGTCATTCTCAATGAAGTAATCTTATTCTCCATTCTCTCGTTCGTTCCACTCCAACATCTTAACTGAGGAAAGCCTGCCAAGGAACCATAAGATGAGATTAGAAACATAAATTTATTTCTTGGGGGTTTTTCCTAGTTGGGTTCATATTTTTAAATTATGGGTTGTGGTCGTCACGGGCCTACGCATTTGCATAGTGCGATGTCATCGCACCCTACCTATAAGGTCACCTGCGAAATTCCTATATCATCACAATTCCCGATATAGGGCACATGCGATGACCTCAACGTGCGGGTAACCCCTAAAAATTGACCCAAAAACATAAATTTAACCAATGAAAATCAATTTTGAAACCATGAAAAGATGAAGGAGAAGGAGATTACCTCTTTTGTGGAGATGATTCATGAAATGATCTATCATGTGCTCTGCAATCAACAGTTGAAAATCGGGGTGAAAAAGGGATTTGGAGCAATATTTGGGTAAAGTTACAAATGAAATGGTAAAATGTGGTTTTTTACCTATTTTATTGACTTTTATCACTTTTCATTTGCAAATTACATTATTTTTATGCTTTATCCAAACCCTAAAGTCTTAACAAATTTACAAGTGATTTATTTTTGTAGATTGAAAAGTATAGAGATGAGACGTTGGAATAAGGGTCTACCCCTTTTTGGTTTGTTTTTTTATATTTGTCGCATGTACAAATCCTTTTAGGGTTTTTCAGGAAAAACTCAGAGTAGAGTCTTAATTCTTTCTCACGCTTGTGAAACCATGAGAATGTAATCGAGTAGTCTTTTTGTCATTTTTTCAAACTCATATTGGAAAACACGAAAAATGAAAACAATAGAGTATCCTTTAAGCTCTTTTCACACTCCTTAAAAATGAAAATATTGTCGAGTGACCTTGTTCTTTTCACGCTCGTAAAAGTATTTGAAGAAAACATCTGATGAGTGGTAGGTTATCACTTTTTCGGTCTTGTCGGATTAATTTATGAAAAAGGACCTAATGGATTTCTCTTTAAGTGCTTTTCAGACTCTCTAAAATTAAAAACCCCTGAGTTTTCTCTCTTTGGACTCATTAAACAAACATCGAAAGACCCATATGGGATCGAACCACTCCTTCTTAAGGTTCATTAAACATACTCTGAGGGACTTGTTCGAAGGATGAGATTATATCTAAAATCATATGTTATCCTCCTCAAGCTTGCATAAAAATAAAGAGGTACTCACCAGAAATGCTGGGGGAATATTGGGAAAGAAATGTGTCTTTATATTTTTGTTAGTGGCAGTAATAGTCACTCTTGAACATGACACCACCCTCTTCATCATTATATATGGGTTGGGAAATCCATTTGTCTCTCGTTCAACTATCCACAAGTTCATATGTTGGGTCCTTCTTGATTCAATGTTGCCAAGACAACTGTCGTGTCATTCATATGTTCAAGAGGTGTCCAACCTAAACAATATTTCTATGGAGTTGGTCATCTGCAGTTATAAATTTTCTACCATGTTGTCCTTCCCTATGTCAATTTTGAATCACTTCATACTCTGATCTACCTCAAATCTATTTCATATTTTGTGGCATTGATGGGGGATACATCAAGGTCCTCTTGTGACGAGTCGTTTCTTGTCGAATTCAACTCATTATTTGAGAATAAGACTTAGAAATCATTTAGTACCTTGGAGCATGCATGCCTCAATGGAAGGTTTCTTTTCTTTCAACAGTGGGTTCACATCATTGATTCCTAATTGGAAGGTTCGATCAAGTGTTCGACTTCAACTCATTTATTCACATTCGTTGGATTGTACTAGGGTACCCTGGGAGTAATTGACATCAATGGTGATTTCCCTCACACTTGTTAACGATTTTCATTAATGACCGGTAATCAAGTGGTTTCTACCATGTTCGACTTCAACACCTGTAATCACATGGCTAGATTCATACTTAGAGACGATGGAAATGAATACCCTGGATCTTATCATTTTGGTCCAAGTTGTGACAGAGTATTCATGAATTTGTACTGACACATAGATCCACTTTGTATGTCTCATGGATATGTTCGAATTTTGAATTTTTTTACAGCATAGATCCACAGTGTATTCCTGGTGGATGTGATGAATCATAATGACATGGATCCATGATGTATGTTGAGCGGCCATGACTCATTTGACACTTATGATTAGAGTCACTTGTATTCTGAGCATGGGAATGCCTACCTCAGAAATGGTATGATATTATGAATATGCTTGTTTGTTTGTAGGTTCTTGATCGATGTGCTCCTTGTTTTCGACACACACATTCTACAAAGTATTTCAGTTGTCACTAGTTCCATATTCATACTTTGGGAGGAATTCTGTTACACATTATTTTGGTCACCTCAGTGATCACCTGACAAGATGTGTTCATGTTCCCTGAAAATATTAAAAAGGGACTTTCTCCATGGGAAAAGTTATTTGATTTCCTCTCTCAAAAACCATATAAAAGAAGGTCGCCGCACCCTGCTATATGCTACAAGGACAGGATTACTATTCTACAAACCCAAGGAAGGACATATAAGGATGACACTAGCGAGGATCAAGCGTCATTTAAAAGGTATGTCACTTGTACTTCATTAAACTAGTTCATATGATAATGAAGTTTAAGGCTAAGTGTGCATCATGTTCTGTTTTGTTCTAGTTTCTTGTGGGATCTAGGGATATCTATTTGTGTCCGCACTTGTCAATTAATTTGATAACATGGTGGCATGGATTGTTTAGTGGACATGGAATGAGATAAATGGTTAATATATAATCAAGGTCCAAATCAGACGGTTGCTCTATGTCAAGGTTATGTCATGTAATTCAATGACCAGTAAGTAGATCGACAATTGTGATTGAATGGAGGTCCATATTATATGATGGTTGTGCAGTATGGTTACATGTGGTCTCAATATGTTGAAGAGGATTGACAGTTGAGATCAAATCAAGGAAATATCCAACGACTGGTGAGTGTGTAGATCAAGTTACTTGTTTTGGTGTGTAGAGAAAAAATCAATGGTCGATATCAATCCAAATATCAGATGCAACAGTGACTATGCATCGAATTTTATGATATGGTTTGTATGTAGATCATGCATAAAACTAAAGGGGTTTGTGTTGGTTTTGAAGGATTATTTATATCCCAATTTTGAGAATATCTGGAGCTGACTCCATGGACATACATTTGTATGTGGATAAATCCATGGAGGTAGGAAGTGTATAAATAATGATGCTTGAATCTAGTTCAAGAGTGAGTGAGTGAGAAGTGATGGAAGAGTGAAGGCAAAAGTAAGGGTAGTGGAAGAGAAGCTCTAGGACTTAGAGGTTTGACGATCCCTACAGAATGAAAATATGATAATGATATCATTTAAGGGAATTTGGCATGTGCAAGGACAAAGGAACTTATGGAACTATGTTGATCGAGGACTATGATAGAATGGACAGAGTAGTACATTTGTGTAGGTGAAAGATTGAAGGAAAGAGATAGTCTAGTATTGTCAATGGCTCAAGGAGATTGATGTTTTAGTAAATTTTTATTTACATACATGATTTAGTTGGTGCTCAAATAAGGGGATTGGTGTCTCTTGCAGTTTTTTTCCTGTGAATATAGCAGTTGTAGATTGATGCCTATAGGGAGAATTGATTTGCTCATCAGTCAAGGGGATTAGTGTCTCATGTAGGTTGGTGCCTGCAAACAGTATTTCTGAGTTGGTGTTTAGTAAATAATATTGTTGTGTCTTGCAGGTTGGTGTCTGCAATCATTATAAAAGTAGGTTAGTTCCTAAAAGATGTTATAAAGAAAATTTGTGTGGTTTTCTCCCATTTTGGTTTCCACGTTAAATCTATGTGTACTATGGATTATATGTTTGAATTTGTATTTCTCATTAATTTCTTATAACTAGTGAAATAACAAATTGATAAATATTGTAAGAAGATTAAAAATATTCCTATACTAATTCACACCCCCCCCCCCTTAGTATAAGTAAGTGTGACAACAATTGGTTTCAGAGAAGTTTCCTTCAGAACCGGTCTAACCATTGGAAGTTGAATCCATGTTGCACACATGGATAAGGAAGGTTTTTCTACAAACAAAGCTCCATTCTTCTATGGATCAGATTATGCATGATGGAGAATAAGAATAAAAACCTATTTGATGTCTCTTGGATTTGAATTATGGAGTGCAGTTGAAAATGGTTACACAGGTCCAACAATCCCACATGTACTTTCAACTGCTATAAGACTCAATGAAAACAACTCTAAAGCCCATAATGAAAAATTTTGTGGTCTAGAAAGATTAGTGTTTTCAAAAGTCATGCATTGTTCCTCAACAAAAGAGATATAGGACAAATTATAGAAAATTTATGAAGGAGACGACAAGTTCAAGAAAGAAAAGTTACAAATCCATAGAGGAAAATTTGAGACTCTCAAGATGAATGAAGAGGAGAATATTGCATCCTATTTTCTTCGTGTTGATGAGATTGTCAACATTATCTAAGGATTGGGTGAAGATATTGATGAAACACTCATTGTGAAAAAAATGCTTAGAACACTTCCCTCAATATTTAATCCCAATATGTCTTCCATTGAAGAATTACAGGACCTAAACATGCTAACAATGGATGAGTTGCACAGAATCCTCACTTCATATGAAACTAGGATAGAACATGATAAGACAACAAACAAGGAAGCAACCTTCAAGGCATCAAAAAAGACAAATATTGAAAAATACAAGATGAGTGACAACTTAGACAATGAATTAAATGAAGAAGAATCCAACTTTGTCAGGAAGATCAAAAGAGGATTAGGAAAACACAAAGGCAATAATCCCTTTATATGTTTTAACTATGGAAAATTAGGACACTTTGTTACTAAATTCCCTTACAATAATAAAAATAATGAAGAATATTACATCCTCAAAAGACATAGGAAGGGAAAGACTGGAAAGAAAAGAAAGTTATACATACAAAAGAAGAATCTATATACTAATGAATACAATATCTCTTCAGATGATAGTGATAGTGACACATAAGAAATTATCTTTATGGGTCCAGAAAAATAGACAAATTTCCTAGAAAATGAAGACACAGATTCAACAGAAGAAGAAAATCTAGAAGTTGATGGAGAAGTAAACTTTGAAGAAGAACTCATTAGTGCCTTAGAATAATTAGACACACTCAAAGAAAATAATAGAAAGAAGAAAAGGGAATTGTAAAAATATAAAGAGGAGGAACATGATATTTAAGAAACAAAGAAGACAATGATTATCCTAAAGGTTCAAGTAGAAGAAGGAAAATGAAATAGTCTAGATTATGAAATAGTTTATCTATGAAAGGAGTTGGGAATATCACACACCAACATGAAATTTTAAAAGAGCTCTACAACCTTGAATGAAATCCTAAATCGTCAAAAATCACCATTTGACGGGACTGGTATTGGGTACAGTGAAAACAAGGAAGCTTCTAATGAAGAAGCCTCAACCTCTTTAAAACAATCAAGTGAATAAAATACCAAGAGTTATGTTGATATAATCAAGAATTATATCAAGTTTAAAGACAATAGGAAGGAATGTCAATATCTTCCACAAAAAGACAGAATCTTGAAGACTCTCCCATCAATATGGAATCACACAATTAGGTACCAAAACTCTTTCTTTGGCTATTGTTACTCTTGCAATGGTTTTGGTCATAAAGCAATAGATTGTAGAAAAAATTTAAGAGATGGTTATATGAGGAACAACAAAAAATATACGCATGGATTCTCAAGGAGGAATTACAATTCATTTCCCCCCCCTGTTAAACTATAGCATCATATGTTATAACTGCAATAATTTTGGGCATATAGCAAAATTATGCAGAAGTGATTTCATAAGATATTAGAAAGATGAAGTCTCGAAAATCATGAAAATAAATTAGGAACAAGGGGAACAAAATGAATAAAAATACATTTCCATTCAAGTTGCACTTTGAGAAAAAAAGAATAAGGACAAGTGGGTCACTAACAGTGGATGCTTTAGTCACATGATAGGATACAGAACAAAGTTTATCACCCTAAATAAGAATGAAGGTAATGCCACATTTGGAGACAATGGTGTTGGAATACTGAGGGGGGGGTGAATAAATATGAGCACAATCATTACTTTTAATCACAATAAAAAACCTCCAATAGCATTCAATATATAATCAACATCATAATTCAATGCATAAACACAATATACCATAATTTTACGTGGAAACCCAATGTGGGAGAAAACCACAGAATGATTTCTTATTTATCAAAGAGTGCATTCATTGGAATAAATGACTTCCTATTTCTCCAGCTACAATTAGAAGGAGGCTCCAACCCCATATTTACAGGATGCAACCTGAAGGAATATCCAACTCCCTAATTTACCGGCTCCAACCAGAAAGAGGCTACAACCCCCTTTCCTTTCCCTATCCAACCGCCCTAAAATATAAATGTAGACCAATATGTCACTACCTCTGTCGTTGTCATTGAGAACTTGTTGTTGTTGTTGTTTCTTATACTTACGTTGTTGCTACTAATTTCAATATCTCATCAATACTGCAACCACACATACCTCATACCAAGATCCACAAGAGAGTTCTCTAAATCAAATGCTTATGAATCACTAAGACATATATGTTCCTGATTTCTTCAGAATACACACCCTAACACACAGGAAGACATACCTTCAACCTATAGTTGAATTGAGTTTTAGATCCTTGATCTTCAACAAACTTTCTTCATGGGTCCACGATTTTCCCCATTGTAGCCTGCAGATGTTTGTGCTTTTCCTCACTACATCCCGTAGATGTCCACATTTTTCCTCCTGAAACCCAAAGAACCTGGATCTCTAACTTTTCCTCTGTACACTCGACTCTTGCAAACTTCTTCCTTCACTGGACTTCGTTGACTTCCTCTCACTACCTAAGATATGATAATTATTATTCACATAAGTGATCTTCAATTGACTCTTCTATGTGTTTTAATGAGGATATCATGCTGACATACAACTAACATGAAACTTGTTAATGTTTTTTTACAATTACTTTAACATGCAACTGACATGTAGATTGTTAACTTTTGTTTATAAATCCTTCACCTTGACATGTGACTTGTTAACTTCATGTTCAATGGTTTACATCAATGACAACCAATCTTTCAACAATTCAATGACAACCAATATTTCAAAAACTAATCTTTCAATAATCAATCTTTCAATAATTAATGTTTCAACAAATGGCAGTTCAAAGATAGTTGGAAAAGGCACTCTTAGTCTTGACAATGGAAGAGATAAGTTTGAAAAGGTCATGTGCGTTTAAAACTTGAAACTTAATATTCTCAGTGTAAGCCATATGTGTGATCAAGGACATAATCTTACTTTTAACTCCCAAGAATGTGAGATCAGAAAAGAAAATTCAGGAAAGATGGTTGAAAAAGGTATCATAACTCCAAACAATGTACATATTTTTAATGAAATCAATGGATAAAATTCTTTATGTGGAAAATAGATGAAATTTGGTTGTGGAATAAAAGAATGAGTCGTATGAAATTTGACAACTTAGTAAAAATCAATATCAATCATGCAATAAGAGATATGCCAAAGATCACAAAACCTTCAAACATATCTTGTAAGAAGTGCCAGCATGGAAAAAAATCAAGGGTGAGCTTCAAGACAAAGGAATATGCAATATCAAAGCCATTGGCACTTGTTCATATAGATCTCTATGGACCAACAAGAACAAAAATATTGCAAGGAGAAAGCTACTTTATGTTACGCATTGTTAATTATATAAGAATGATTTGGGTTAGGTTTCTCAAAAATAAATCTGAGGAATTTGAAAATTTTAAATCATTCAAAGCTTTAGTTGAGAATGAAACAGATCTGAAAATCAAATGCTTAAGTTCAAATAATGGAGGTGAATTCAAATCCATGATTTTGAATAATTATGTGAAACACATGGAATAAGAAGACAGTATGCAACTACAAGAACCCCTCAACAAAATGGAGTAGTTGAAATGAAAAATACACATGTACAAGAGATTGTTATAACAATGTTAAATGAAGCAGGATTATCAGACAATTTTTGGAGAGAAGTAGTTTATATTGTTGTTTACATTCTAAGCAAAGGGAAATTATGAGTCAACATTGAAAAGACACCCTATGAATTATGGAAAGGTTGACCAATATCTTTCAAACACGTTATAATATTTGGAAGTAAGTGTTACATTAAATGTAATGATGAGAATCTAGGAAAATTTTACTCAAGAACAGATGAAGGATTTTTTCTTGGATATTCCTCAAGAAGCAAAGCCTATAGATGTTACAACGAAAGACTGCAGAAGATTGTTGAGAGTATAAATGTTAGAGTAGATGAATAAATACCACACAGGAACCAACTTGAAGAAGAAGAAGAAATGGATTACAACAAAGAGAAAGAAGAAGAATATGAAGAAGAAAAACAATAAAATGAAGAAGAAGAATAAATAGAAAGTCAAGATGCACAAACACCATCAAGGTTTGTGCTGAAAAATCATCCAAAAAAACTTAATTCTTGGTGATAAACATGTTGGGACTCAGACAAGGAGAAAATTGGAAAGCATTTTTAAACAAATGAATCTTTATTTTTTGTCCAAAATAGATTCGAAATGATTTGTAGAAGCCAATAATGATAAACATTGGATAAATGCAATGGAAGAAGAGTTAAATAAAATTGAGAAAAAAGCAGACATGGGAACCTGTCCCAAGACCCAAAGATAAAATGTGATTGGTAGAAAGTGGGTATTTAGGAATAAGACAATTGAATATGGAAAAGTAGTAATAACTAAAGTAATATTAGTCTGTAAAGGTTATTCTCAAGTAGAAGGTATTGAATTTGAAGAAACCTTTGCTCTTGTTGCAAGACTAGATGTCATTAGAATGTTTTTGGCATTTGCAAGTTTCAAAAATTTTAAGGTGTATCAAATGGATCTCAAGTCAACATTCTTGAATGGAGATTTAGAGGAAGAAGTATACATTGAACAACCAGAAGGATTCTTATTGTCAGAAAATGAAGATTATGTTTTCATATTGACGAAAGAATTTTATAGATTAAAGCAAGCTCGAAGAGAATGGTATTCAAGACTTGAAAAGTACTTGTAGAAACAAGGTTTCAAAAGAGGAACAATAGGTAATAATCTATACATAAAAATAAAAAATACAAAGATGTTAATCATTGTATTTTATGTGGATGATATCATTTTTTGGAAGTAATGTTGATAATATGAGCCAAAAGTTTGCAGCAGAAATGAAAAAATAATCTGAGATGTCCATGCTTGGAGAATTGTCATTCTTTTTGGGACTGCAGATTACTCAAACCAACAAAGGAATATTAATTTCTCAGACCAAATATATCAAATAGATGTTGAAGAAGTTTGGAATGGAAGACAATAAACCTATCAGAACACCCATGGTCACTAGCTATCATCTAAGCAAAGAATATGAATCAATGGAAGCAAATCAAACCCTATACATATCAATGATAGGTAGTCTCTTGTATGTAATAGCTTCAAGACCAGATATTATGCAAGCAATAGGGATAGTCAGAAAATTTCAACTAGCACCAAAGGAAACGCGTGTATTGGAAGTAAAAAGAATATTCAAATATCTGAAAGGAATGTTGTAATTTGGTTTATGGTATCCCATATGAAAATACTTTACTTTGAAATCTTACACAGATGTAGATTGGTCAGGTAGTTTGGATGATAGGAAAATCACCATTGTCGAAGCGTTCTTTCTGGAAAACAGTCTAGTGTCTTCGTTCAGTAAGAAGTAATCATTTATTTCTCTATCCACAGCAAAAGCATAATACATTGCAGAAACATCCTGTTGTACACAAGTGTTATGGATGAAAAAAACACTGAAAGATATTCAGGAAGAGTATAATCAACCAATAAAAATATTATGTAATGATACTATCGCAATAAATATCTCCAAGAATCCTATCATGCATTCAAAGACAAAGAACAATCCAATCAAGTATCATTTCTTAAGGGAGAAAGTCGCAAAACAAAATGTCAAGATGGAATATATTGGCACAAGGGAACAATTTGTTGATATCTTTACAAAACCACTTCCTATAGAAGCATTCAAGTATCTCAAACAAAAATTGGGGGTGGTCCCTACACCATCCACTCATTGAAGCACTAAAAGAGGAGCATCAACTCAAAGGGAGTTGCAAAAAGGGAAGAAGGGTTATAGTCATAGAGAAGAAAATAAAGAGTACAATGTAAGGGGGGGAATATATATTTTCCATTGATTTCAAAGGGGGATATTATAGAGACAGAGGGATATTTGCATAAATAAATACCTAACAAGTGTCAAAAAGTATTAATATGATTAAGTGTTTCCATCAATGACAAAGGGTGAGTTTTTTGGAAATTGTGTTGTCATTGATGTCAAAGGACATCATCGATATCATAGGAAGGGGGAGACAATGAATGCCTCTATTATTGAATGACAAGTCCAAGGATCAAACCAGAATCACACAATCGAAGAAGTTTCTATACTGCAAATCAAACCAGATAGAGATAATTGAGTATGTACCTATGATACTCCACGTGAATGGAGATGAGAAAAAATGCATATGTAAAGAATTACCATGTACCTGTAGGTGTTATTTGTGCATATGGATGAAGTGATTGAGTGATAACAACCCAAGAAATTTTAGAATTGCATAGGCATGAAGAGAAACAATGAGTTGAAGTTGAGCGAAGACATGAACTATGTGGCAAGAAGACTACAGAAGACGAGTGGGTTGGATGAGACAACCTTGTGGAATATTTTTGTTGCATATTAATCACAGTTTACAAAAGATCAAAGAAATGGAGAAATGGATATATCCCACATTCATTGGGAAATTGTAATCAAAAGGGTTTATAATGAAAAGGTGTTATCACTTAGTTTGAATATGAACAATGAGCTATGAAATCCTACACAAAACATTAAGTTTTTTTTAAAGAATGATGGAATCGGAACAAGAAAAATCATGATCATTCATCTTATGAGATAAACGGTTAGATGAAATAAGGGGGCCCAACTCTTGATTTTCCATCTCAACCATGACAACGCCACATCAGAAGGAGTCCACATCAGTGCTATAATAGAAAACTTTACAAAATCCACGTAGAGTACCATGTGTCAGGACATGTATCAATGACACTTCATCCATCACAAAAGAAAACGTCCACAAGGAATCCATGTCATTTGCAACATCAATGCAAAGCTCTCGAAAATGACTAAGTATCGAGATATCACAGAGATTATGAACATGATGAAGAACTAGGAATATGAGAGTGTGAACCCGTGGACCCGTGAACCCATAGTAAAATATTGGAAAATAACTAAGTATCAAGACTCACTTGATGTCTCGACAAATGGATAATTATAAATATTGGATCGATCAAACGGATGAAGTCACAACAATCGAGAAAGTGACATAGACCCACGGACCCACAGTAAAACTTCAAAGAATTTAATAAGTGACAAGAATCGGTTAGACGAAGTCGACAAGAGAAGAATGGAGATGTCTCACGAACTCACAATGAGATCTTGAAAAATAACTAAGTATGGAGAATTGGTCAGATGCAGTGAGACCTAGAAAAATGAATAAGTATGGTGGATCGATCAGACGAGCGAGGTAGTGAATACGAATAGAGATGTTGTGAATCTATGATGAGAGTTTAAAAAATGAATAAGTATGGAGAATAGATCGAAAGTCCCAAGAGGTCACCATGTGCCATTAATATGATGGCCCAAAGAGTAAGAGATCTGACAGTCCAGGAGGTTGCCACATGTCACAGATCGAACAACCCAGAAGGTGAGAGATATGATAGCTTGGGAGGTTTCCACATGTCATATATTGGTGAGAGATCCAATGGATCATGACATCTCACAGACTCATGGTGAAATAATTAGAAAACATTTCTAAGTATGGGTGAAAAATGAGTGCGGAAGAATGTGAAGGTGCATTCTGGAGGCCATGGAAGTATGACAAGATATGACTTAGACCCACAGATAAAGTATTGGAAATGCACCTAAGTATAGGTGCAAAATGAGTGTTGTGGAACTTGAGGGTTTAATTTGGAGGTTGCAAAAGTTTTAAGTGAAGACGAGATATGTCCTAGACTAACAGTTAATCCATCGAGACAGATCGACAGTCAAGATCAATATGAGAGATTTGATTGGACGATTGTTGTGCATTGTGGTGGAATGGAGTGTTTGGTGGACAAGGAACATGATCAACAGTTAAAATATGATCAAGGTCTAGATTAGACGGCTAATTCGTGTCAAGGCTCTGTCATTTATTTTGGTTAAAAATAAGTAGATCGACAATTGTGATTGAACAGAAGTCCAAATCGAATGACAGTTGCACAGTATGGTTACACGTGGTACTGATATGTTGAAGAGGATTGATGGTTGAGATCAAATAAAGGAGAGATTCAATGGCTACTATTCATAGAGATCGCGTTACTTGTTTTGGTGTGTAGAGACCAAATCAACAGTTGAGATCAATCCAAAGATCATATATGATGGTGATTGTGCATCGAATTTTATGATATGGTTTGTATGCATATCATGCATCAAACCAAATGGTTTTGTGTTGGTTTCAAAAGATTATATATAACCTAGTTTTGAGGAGAACTAGAGAAGACTCCATGGACATACATTTGTATGTGGATAGATCCATGGAGGAAGGAAGCATATAAATAATGATGCTCAAATCTAGTTCAAGAGTGAGCAAGGGAGAAGTGATGGAAGAGTGAAGGCAGAATTAAGGGTCGTGGAAGAGAATCTCTAAGGCTTGAAGGTTTGAGGATACCTGTAGAATGAAAGGATGATAATGATATCATCCAATTGTGGTTGGGAGGTGCAAGGAGAAAGGAAATTTTAGAACTATGTATATCAAGAACTATGACAGAAGAGATAGAGCAACATATTTGTGCAAGTGAAAGCTTGAAGGAAAGAGATAGTCTGGTATTTTAAATGGCTCGAGGAGATTGATGTTTTAGTAAATTGGTATTTACAGATAGGGCTGAGTTGGTGCTCATCTAATGGGATTGGTGTCTCCTGCAGGTTGGTTCCTATGAATATAGTAGTTGTAGGTTAGTGCCTATAGGGAGAACTGATTTGGTGCTTAGTCAAGAGGATTGGTGTCTTCTACAGGTTGGTTCCTACAAACATTATTTCTAATTTGGTTCTCATGAGAGGATATGGGTGTCTCCTGCAGGATGGTTCCTGCAAGCATTATAAACATAGGTTGGTGCCTACAAGATACTATAAATAATTTTTTTGTGATTTTCTCCCATTTGGGTTTCCACGTTAAATCTCTATGTATTGTGGATTATATGTTTGAATGTGCATTTGTCATTAAATGTTTATGATTAGTGAAATAATAAATTTATAAATATTTTAAGAAGAGTAAAAATAGTCCTATATTTATTCACCCCCCTCTCAGTATAAGTAAGTGTGCCAACAAAGGGTACATCTGTGTGATCTTCTGCCTCATTTTTTATGGAGATGTTTTTTAAGAAATAAATTTACTATTCAATAACGTGACCAATAATAATTTGGAGTTATATCCATGAAGAAAAAATATAATCATTGTAATGTAGTGGGTAAAATCAAGATAACTAACTCAACAAACTCAAAGAGAAAATCTCAATAAGATCCTAAAAACTAGCAATTAAGTACAGTAATAGATCTAGTTAGAGATATGATCTCTAATACTCCATGAAAATAGGAAACCAAAATGCTTTGTCACATCATACCACAATAAAAATCTCCTACAATAAAAATAATAATGGGATATACTAAGTACATATGTTAATCCCTATCATTCCTCCTAGCAATAGAAGCATTGGCCTCCAATGCTTTTAGGAGAGAGAGAAAATGTTGTTTCATCCGGTGTTGAGAAATCCAACGAGATTGATGTAGAATATTACCTTGTTTAGAAACAAGGTAGGAAGTGGTGGATCCTTGACAAGTATAGCAAGTCTTATAGTCAAAAAACTTATCTGCGTCAAGCAAATCTTGAAAATTAGGAATAATATCTACATGATGACTAGTCAAGATCTTTGTTTCTGATGTTGACCTAGGATATGGTTTGAAAAGATCAACATTGAAAACATCATGAATTCCCAAGAGATCTGGAAGATAAGGTGGAAATCATTCTTATACACTTGTTGGATGATTGAGTATGGGCCATATTGAATGTATTTGATCTTATAGTATGCTTAGTTCTAAAATCAATGTTTGTCCAAATTAAACTACACTTTGTCACCAACTTGGAAATGGTGTGGAACATGATGCTAGTCCATTATTTGTTTATGTTTTTCTTGATCCTTTTGAAGAATATAAATGAATATGGATTGGAAATACTATAAGTGTTGAAAAAAAAATATGCCTTATCTTTTTGAAGATGTTATGTAGCTATAAAAGGAAAATATAAGTGAAACTCATAGGGAGATAAAGGATGAAAACCAAAACAAACCTCAAAGGGAGAGTGACCTGTGGAGTAGTGAATTGTTTTGTTATATGCATGCTCAATGTGGGTAAGATTCAAATCCCACTTAGTTGGAGAAGTGTAATGATAGATGCAAAGAATTTGCACTAATGTATGGTTAACAACTTTAGTTTGATCATTAGTTTGTGGATGAAATGCAATGGAAAACTTAAGAGAAGTTCCTAATATTTTCCAAAGGGAACACCAAATATGTCCCAAAAAATGTGATTCATGATTGTTGAGTCTCAGTATTGACACCTCTATTACCCTATATTATCTCTGTCTGAGTCAATTTTACCTGTGCTATGAGTATATACTTGACAATTTCCTCCATAAATACACTTGATGACCTTGTTCATGTGTGTAAGAGGTAACTTATGATTTTAGTTTTCTTGAGTTAAAATGATTAAATGTTTGATTTTGCATGATCCTAATCATTTAACTCTTAAGAAGCATTGATCTAGTACTTCATGGGTGTCCAATCCGGTACCAACACCTATTTTGTGCTAATCCATTACTCATGGTGTGACTGTGTGTATTCCCGTAATAAACACCTACCTATAGGATTCTGGTACCAGCATTCCAATACTGGATTTTCACCTTGATTTTCGGGCCAATGCCGATGAATCTCAAAATTTGGGGACATGGGTTTTGTCCAAAAATGTGTTTTCATGTGGACTCATGGTCCAGAATATATAGATCGACACATGTGGGCCTCCAGCTCATCAGGAACGATCCATCCTAAATCTTTGCCAATTTTCCAAAAATTCTAAGATCATGCCCAGATTCGTGGGAACTGCATTTCCTTGATTAGCTAATGGTTGTACTTGACCTCCATTGATGGAAAATGGTTTTTATTTGGATTGGATTGTCTAGATCCAAATTTGTAATGTAAAAATCATATAAATTGAGTGATGGCTAAGCCAAAAGGGAGAGGAATTAGTATGTTGCAAATTGGATTTCTGAACAGCCTCATTTTGTAAACATACTTCTTGAGAAATTAATATGAAGTTAAATTCATCAATTCCATGTGTTCTATAAAGTTTATTGTTCTGTAAGTTTCTTTGAGCTTCCTTATTGGCACGGCAAGGGCCCACCGATCCAACCAAGGTAAGCTCATTTGTAATTATTCCGTGAATGTAATTCTATTTGTGTGTGAGTGAAACAATTTCATAGTTTAATTGTAAAACCAGTTAGTATAATTCATTGTTGTTGCATTTCATTCATACGTTTGATAATGTGCAATATAGGTTTGTGATAATTATGTAGATGTTCATAATTTCTGAGTGAGCATTTATTATTCTAGTGTGTGTGAACAATCATTTACTAAGTTGTGTGCTTAACCATTTGTTTCTATTTTTCAAGTACAGGAACAGTTAAGATCCCATCATTCACCCTACATGGACCATTAAATGGATAATCTTAATACACCTAATGTTTCTTGTGCAAGGACAAATAGTTTCTTCCAGAATTGATTAAGTTATCAGTGATTTCCTTTTCAATACTGTGTGCAGAAAATTGATTACAGTTTACTATTGAAATTAGTTGCTACAGGAGGAAAGATCTAAGTTCATCTCTTCATTTCATGAGCCTCTAATGAACAGATTTGTCACCTTAGAAATAACCTTTTGATTCACTATTTGCCTGAGAAGTTTTGTTATCAGTTTTCTCTTCTAAGTTTGGAGTTGTATTGTTGAAGTGTGCCCAGATTTGATTGCTAGTTGTTGTTAAGAGTGCATATACATACAACTAATTCAAAGTCCATCTTTCCACTTCATCACCTTGTAAATGGACAAGGCATTATCTGAGAAAAATCTTTTGAGTGCATGATTGCAAGTTTTGATTTCTAATTTATGAATTGTTTGAAGAGTGTTATCTTTGAAAACAGAGTATTTTGTTATTGATGGATTTCTTAACTAAGATATACTAAACAGACATAGGAACCTATCTGTTATCAACACATATAGTGCATATGTTGGATTACTGAGAGGGGAGGTGAATCAGTGATAACGTAATTATAATCCTTTTTCTTCAAATGTTATATCAATGTAGAATTATTATCCAATAATGAGCAGTAATAAATAAACAATCACACACATATATAGTACACCAGTGTTTTACATAGAAACCCAAATTGAGAGAAAAACACAAAATGTTTTTTCTTATATGTCTTGAATAATTACATTCATTGGAAGCACCAACTTCCTTTGTTTTCCAGCTGCAACTGGAAGGAGGCTCCAACCCCCTAGTTTCTCATGGGGCTACAACACGGGGAATCTCCAACTCCCAAATCTCTAGCTTCCTACAACCAGGGCTACAAACCCCAATGTTCTCAACTTCTGGCGGTGGCTACAACCACACATCCTTACCCTACCACCTAAGTGAGAGTAGAATGATGGAACCCTTTGTCACTATCCTTTGAGATATACCGTTCAAACACAGTACCAATAAAATCTGAACCAATACATCAACTTTGTACCATAAACAAATGCATCAGCAAAGCACCAACTGTAATCAACCTGTACCATAAAACAGTGCATCCAACCATGTGCCAAGTATGTATAAATCATGTCTTCTCATCAACTATTTCTCATCAATAGCCTGTGTCATCAACTATACACCCTCATGTATGGTACCAACTCATCAACTACTTGTCTCAACCGTAGCCTCAGCATGTACCTCAACAAAATCCTCATCAGTTTCATCATCCAAATTTGATTTGTAGCCTCTGTAGGCAGACACGGTGTATATGATCACATTCCTACAACCTTCCTTAACTTTAAAAACAAAGGGCAACATTTCATCAAACTTTTCTTTTAGTCTCACAAACCTAGTTTGGATTAGTCAACAACCCTAACTTGAGTAATCGTAACTTTGAACCTGTGTGTATGAATCTAGACTTTGGGTAAATAATTTTCTTTGGTGTGTTTTGTGCAATTCATTCAAGTGGAACTACTTGGGACCTCTCATAAAAGGAGTTATAGAAAAATGGCATACCTTGTTGAATTAAACTATTCTAGAGGAAGCTGAACTTGTAGAAGCGTTACCCTAAAATATTTGATGAAATGATATAAAATATTACAAAAGATACTAAAGACTGTACCCTAATCAACACAATTTGTCTCACTAGATTTGGATCTATTATGAGAGAAGTTATGGCAGTTTTAGAAACACCCCGGTTTTGACTAGTTTGGGGACTAGCTAAAACCCTATTTTCCCACAGAGTGTAACTCCAAAATAAAACGACCACAAGCTGTTTAATACGGATACTTAAGTGATATATCTTTTCCTTTTTGGATACCATAATACAAACTCTTCTATTCCTTTGAGATGTTTGAAGATCATCTTTACTGCTAATAAATGTGATTACTTTGGTGCTTTGCTTGATCATGCACGTCAGCCTTTGGATTACATCCAGGGTAGATGTTTGTCACCATCTGTTAGGTACGCCAATCATTGACCTATATTGCCTAAGTCACGTAGACTTTTGAATCATCTTGCTCGACTTTAACTTCGTTTGCATGGGGGTGATGGCGGTTTACCTTCCACTCCAAACCCTCTCTTTAGCATTTATCGATATACTTGGTTTGAAAAATAAAATTCCTTGGTTGCTTTGACATTATGAAGTCCTAGAAGATAGTTCTCAAGTAATGACATTTTCAAATTCTCTTGTGTCTTTTGCGAATTTCTGGCTTAACATGTCATCATCACTTCACCAAAATAATATCATCGGTATAAACTTCAATTAATAAAATATTACCTTGACTTACCTTGATGTAGGGTTGTTGTATGCACTTCCTTTTACGAGACCACGCACCTTTCACAGGATACTTGTCTAGTGCGGGTACCATGCCCTAAGAGCTTGTTTTAGACCATGCAAGGCTTTCTTTAATTTACACTCATAGTCTATGTTCTTTGACAATTGATATCCTTTTGGTTGTTCAATGTGAACTTCTTCTTCAAGTTCCCCATTCGAGAAAGTGATTTTATCCATCATTATACTTTAACATTTTGGAGCATGCATGGCTAAAAACAGCAGTTTCTTCCATTAAAACTAAAGGCATATGTCTCTTCAAAATTCGATTCCTTCAATCGTGCATATCCTTTACAACAATCTAGCTTTGTTCCTTGTAAACTTGTCTATATTCATTCAATTTATCTGAAAACCATTTGTCTTGGAGTCATTCTTATTCTTTGATTATTTGGAACCAATTTTTAAGTGTCATTTTTCTCTATTTGATCAATTCTTCAATCCATGGACATATTCCAAAATTCATCCTTGATGGCTTCTTTAAAACAATTTGGTTCAATTGTGTATAAGAGTGCTAGGTGTGTTTTGTTCTAGATTGAAGATGGATTTTTCTTCTAGTCTCCAACTCTGCATCTTTGTTTCAATAATCTAATCTGAAGGATGATTCTTATTGCCTAAGTTTTCTAGGTGTCTTTGGAGTCTCTTATTGAACTTTCTCTCTTCTGCTACGTGGATATTCTTCATCTTCCTCTTCTTCTTCTTTTCATCTTCTTCTTCAAGTTGTTCCATTGATTTGTTTTTCTTCTTTCTTTGATTATAGTCTACCTGTTTCATCAATTATTCACGTTGATTCTTTCCACAACTTGTTTAATCTTAGATTGTAACACTTGTGAGATTTCCTTGTACTTTGGTAACCAACAAGTATTCCTTTGTCCACACGAGAGTCAAACTTTCTCATTCTGTCATCTTCTCTTTTTTTGATGTAGCATTTTAGCTTCGCTTCAGGAGGTCTTCCGCATTTGTTGGTCTTCCTTCCTTAGCTCGTAGGGAGTTTTATAGGTGTTGTTTCCAAAGGCATTACTTCCTGTCCCAATTTGAATGTTGTACTGCCTGTGTCCAAAATATTTGTCAACTTTGAATCCATTATCATTGTTAGAACCCTGTACTATCCTATTTCTTTCTTTCTTCAACAACTCCATTTTGTTGGAGTGTCCTAGTGATGGAGAATTGCCTTTTATTCCATGATTGTTCTTGATGGTCCATAAATTCCTTTGAGGTGAATTCTCCTCCATTATCGATCTTAAGCATTGATTCTTAGATCCATCTCATTTTCAACCATTTCCTTGTAAATCTTGAAATTTTCAAAGATTCTGATTTGTTCTTGAGAGAAATAATTGCGATTCTATTATAATCATCAACTAATAACATAAAGTACTCTCACCTTTTAAGCCTTTTGTTGTAGTTGGATCAACTAGATCAATATCTCGATGGTTTTGTTGTTGAATATTCCTTTGATTTGAAGCGGGTCTTTGTTTTCTTCCTTGTTGTCAATGCTTGCATAAAAGTGTTGGTTGGTTTTTAAGTGATCAGGGGAATTTCTCTGACCGATTCTCTTTTGCTAACTTTGACTAGGTTATCAAAATCCATGTGACACATTCTTACATTGCCATAGCTTAACTTTCATCTTCCTTTCCTAGATTAACTTTTCATTTTAATTTAAACAACACATATATATTTCTTGAAGTTCTCTTAGTTGTTGCAACTAATTTTCACGAACCTTCTTTTCTTATCTCACACTTTTTGAATCGAAGGCAACTTTTTGAGATGTACTTTGCTGCTGAGGGCTTTGTCTATGCATTTGTTGATTCTGAAATCTAAATCTTTTCGATGGAGGAGTATACGTTAATATTCCTTGTATATCTTTTATCCCCTTTGATTGTTTACTTGCCTTAACTTTTTGGATTTGTTTCTTGCTTTCTACCATTTTTTTTGGAGCTTGATCCCTTTCACAGTGATTGTATCCAATTCGGAACTTATCAAAGATAATATTTTTAATGATAATATTATCCAGAACTTTTGAGCTATTGCATATTTTTTCTTTTGAATATCTTTCTTAGTGTGACAATCTACTTCGGGTTTCCAATGATCTTGTCATTTCCTTCTAGTTGTTCTTTGGTGCTTCTTCAATTCTTTTATCTTCTTCTTTAGACTTCAATTTTGTAATCATTTGCTCTATTTCTTGAGTGGTTTTTTTCTTATCCCTGGATTACCTTTGGCAGTTTCATTTCTTTTCTCTTTGATAGCACCATGGCTTCATTAATTCTTCTCGGGTGTCAGCTCTTCCTCTTCAATTTCTTCTTCATGCTTCTTCCCTTATTAGCTTCTTGAGTCTTCTTTGTCGAGGTCTTCTACTTCCATGAGATAATCTCCTGCGATTTCCTTGTCATGTGACTTCATCTTCATCTGATGAAAATGTCTTCTTTGGTACAAAAGTTTTCTTGAAAACTTTCTTTGTGATTCTTTTACCTTTATATGTTTGTTTTGCCTTTTTGATAACCTTCATCATTTCTCTTTTCTTATGGGGACATTTGTTGAAAAATGACCAATATGCATCACAATTAAAACAAATTAAAGGAAGCTACCTTTGTACCTACCATTGAACACATGTTGGTCTTTGTGAAGTTGGCCACTTCTTCATCATGTTTTGAGAACAATCCTCTTGTTGCTATATTCTTCTTCTTGTTCCTTTTCTTTTTCTTTGATCTTTGGATACTTTGAAGGATATTTCTTTTACATCTAGTTTTCTGTTAGGAGTTCTATCTCATATCTTTGTGAAAGATTCAGCATGGATTAAATCCATGCTTATTGAGTTTAGATCCGATATTTCTTCTAGTGCTCATATCTTAGGGTTGAATCATAGGAAGAGATCTTAGTACCTTTGAACAATTCGCCGATTTCTTCTCTGATCCTATGATTGCATTCCTTTATTTTCATCGATACCGTAGAGTAGGTTGTGATATCTTCATCTTCCTTCATTTCTAGTTGTTCCGTGGCCCGATCTCTGTAAGTTTAAACTTTGTTGTTTTGACTTTTTGAATCTCCTTCATAAATATTTGAAATCTTGTCCCAAATCTCTTTAAAAAATTTACAATGTTGCAACTTGGTGAATACTGTATCATTGGACCATTCAAAAGTGCATTTTATGGCTTTGAAATTATTCTAACCAAGTTTCAATGCTTTGTCACTTGTTGGTGGAGCTGTTGGTGTTGTGTATCCATATACAATTGGTCATGAAACTTGAAATCCTTGTGCATGTATGTATGTCTTCATCCTTATGCTCAAAGAATACTTATGTCCGTCAAATTGTGGTATTCCATTTTTCTCTGAGTTGGTACTCTCCATGATCTACCTTTCGATTGATTAAAGCCCGGTTATGAAGGAACACGCTCTGATACCATTTTGTTGGATTACCTGCAAGATTGATCAATGTAATTATAATCCTTTTCTTCAAATGTTATATCAATGTAGAATTATTATCCAATAATAGGCGATTAATAAAATAAGCAATCACACACATACGGCCACACGGTGTTTCACGTGCAGAGCCAAATCGGAGAAAACCACGGATGGCTGTCTTGAAGAATTACATTCATTGGAGCATAACTTCCTTTGTTTCTATATGCAAGCGGAAGGAGGCTCCAACAGCTAGTTTCTGGGGCTACAACACGGGGAAGCTCCAACTCCCAAATCTCAGCTCCACAACCGAGGAGGGCTACAACCCCAATGTTCGACTACAACCGGTGGCTGCAACCACTTGTCCTTGCCCGTCTTGCATCCAACAGTGAAGTAGAGAATGATGGAACCAGCGGCACACTATCACTTTATGAGATATACTGCTTTGTAAACTGTATAATAAAATGCAGACCATGCATCAACCATGCATCAGCAATTACATGAAACAAGTGCATCAACCATTACCAGCGTAATCAACCTATACCATAAACAAGTTACATTCAACCATGTGTACAAGTTATGTACCAATCATGTGTCGACTACTCATCAATATGTAACAACATCATTAACTATACACACTCATGTATATTTTCCAACTCATCAACCTTGTCTCGTACATGTACTCAACATGTATCTCAACCAAGCCCTCATCAATTTCATGTCAAATATGATTTGCTTAGATATATAATGAACTTGTTGTATATGATCACGATGCTTACAAACCTTCATAACTTTAAAAACAAGAGGATATCATTTCATCTTGCAAACATTTTTTAGTCTCACATACCTAGTTTGGATTAGTCAACAACCCTAACTTGAGTAATCTAACTTTGAACGTGTAATGTATAAAGAAGATATTAAAATGATACACAATGTTCTTCAATGTGTTTTATGCAATTCCTCCAAGTTTCACTGTGACCTCTCAGGAGAAAGCGAGTTGTAGCAAAATGGCACACCTTGTTGAATTACGGCTTATTCTAGAGAAAGCGTGCTTGCGTGCCCACACAAAATATTTGATGAAATGATCGAAACTATTGCAAATCATACTAAATGTGTACCTAACCAGCACAATTAGTCTCACTAAATTTGGATCTTTTTATGAAGAGAAGTCATGGCGTTTTACCCAAAACACTGATTTTGACTAGTTTCAAGACAGGCCACAAACCCTGTGCATCCCACCGAGTGTGTAACTCCCAAAATAAAGCGACCCACAAGATGATTTTTTTACAATAGATACTTGGGTATGTTTCTCACTTTCATAGCAATTTCGGGATCTGAATCATTATAGAAAAAAAAATTATAGCAAAAGGTGAGATGACCTAAAATAACATACCTTAAGCTTTTCATCAAAAGAATTTATCCTTCCTTGCATTTAGGCCTTCTTTCCTTTAATTTTCGAATTTCGGCTTAGATATCATTTCTATACCTCGAAACTAGATATTCAATGCTCAAGTGTGTTTCAAATGAGAGAGCCTTGCCTCTGTTTTCTCTCAAAACTTCATGAAACATATTCGGTCCTTATTTACTTTCCTTTTTTTGGGGTTGGGTCCACTTCTAATTTCTCCATTAAAATTATTGTTGAAATAATTTATTTTTGCATTCACTTTGAATTATAATGCACTCATCACTTCACTTTATTGTTTACCTTTTAAAATCTCTTAAACCCACTTTATTGCTGACCTTTTGGGGCTTCTAGATGACATGAAGTTCCTCCAACCCATTAGAAGATATAACTCTCAGAGCCGTGGGAGTTATGTGATGTTCTACAACCAAATGGCACTGGCCATGTACTATCCATATAGAATAGTATTATCTAAAAATATCATAACTCATACCATTACCATCAAACAGAGCTTGGGTCCATTACCTAAACTGGGATCTCAACTTCTCATGGCCATAACTCTAACCATGGGGAGTTATGTGATATTCCACACATACCACGGTAGACATGACAAAGGAAATATCCATATAGGATATTTTCCGACAAGTCACTTTCCTTCATCTCATTATTCACAATTAAGCATGGGTTCTCTTACTCAACAAAGCATCTTTAGTATTTCCACTATAAGGGGACCACTTTTGGGTTCATCCATATTTACTTATTATCAACCATGACAAAAATAGTAGGTCATGTTACATCAAACACTATTGGGTCCATTACCCAAACCTTTGTGCTTCTGAGTCTTTCTTCAAGGGGTTGACATCAGCCTGACAACCAACCTTAATCAACGTGACACAACTCTAGTGATTGTGAATCTTGGTTGACCATATTTACTTATTATCAACCATGACAAAAAAATAATGAGTCATATTTACATCAAACACTATTGGGTCCATTACCCAAACCTTTGTGCTACGAGTCTTTCTTCAAGGGTTGACATCAATGACAACCAACCTTAATCAACGGCATCAACTCTAGTGATTATGAATCTCAGTTGATAATTTATGTTTGGTAATATATTATGCAAATAATTGCACCGACATTTTAGCATCATTGTCAGGGAGTTGTAAACGGTAATAGGTAGTATTTGGATTAGATTGATTTAATGTTTTTGGATTGGTTTTATGGATGGCCTAAGGGTGGAGAGAAGACGGTAAGACATGCGGGAAGAGCCCACGCATCCACTTTGGTGGGGTTGCTCCAAAGTTAGGTTGTCCTCTCTTCTTTTTATGCAAGTGTGTTTTTATTTAAGCAAATTTAGTTTTATTTATGATGATCTAACTTGTGTGAACAGATAACCTAGTGACAGCAGGGTCCCATTAATGCAAGGAGTTCAAGTTTGGTGTGTTGTATTATTGCAAATAGTTTTAAAATTCAGATCTTTGATGATAAATAATTTTTGGGGTGCTATAAGAGCCCTCGAGTAATAAGTTGTGTTGCGAGACAGGGATCATCAACCAGCTAGATTAATTCAAGGATGATCAAGAGCCTAAAGAATTCTCCTCCAAGAAATTTCTCGCATTCTAGCAGCAACTGGGATATTCGCCTCTCAGGAAGAGCATAACTTGACAGTAGCCAAGAATTTAGTTGTCCCTCCACAAGAATATTTAGAAGTCCTTTCGGGTTCCTATTGTCAATTTGTTGAGGAGACTCAAGAATCATGGATAGAATGCAATGAAGAGAAACCATTGGAACCTGATATTGAGGATTTCTTAGCATGCCTCTCAGCAGATCCTGTATGTTCCTCAGAGACCAGTCATCTTGAAGAAAATGCTCTACGTGTCATGGAAAAGGAGGACATGTTGTGTGACCTAAACAAATAAGGAAAACAAGAATATCTTGATCCTATTGAAAGATGGTTCCGATTAGTTGTCAAGTCACACTGCTCTTTTACTTTTCATTTTTGTTTGATCTCATCATCAAAGAAGTTGGTCCTTCATACTCCAGTATGCATTAAAATGTATCTTTTAAACCCGAGTATGGATATATTTCTAACCCTGTTACGCAAATGGCTTCACTGGAAGTATTCCTATACTTGAAGGACATTTTATTTTCTTCAATTAGAGTAGGATAGTAAATAAATAAATAAATGTTGCAATGCAACCTATATTTCATACTTTTGATAAATGGGAATGTCAAAAGCTAATAAGCAATTGGTTTAAGATCTGTCATTCCTATAGTATATTTATTTCTAAAAGTTATGATAATTTTGTTTGGAATGTTATGAGAAGGGAATCTCTTCATCCTCCAAATGCACACATAATACTGGAAGGGTTTCAAAAGCGGAGAAGGCATCCTTGTCAACTAAAGATAACACTTAAGGGAGTGCTTCACGACCTATTTCTTCAAATTTCTTATTTTTCCTTAAGTTGTTAAAAATGATGCATTCATGCTTTATCATTACCTATCTATTTTAAGACCACTATTTCACAAGGATGATCAATTTAGTGATCTTTTTAATAGAAGTTGAAACTGAATGCTAATTCCAAACTATTTTATTCATAGCTAATAATTCAACTTTTGACATTTTCCCTAAAGTTTATGTTTGCAAGTATGAATAAGAATCTAGTTTTAATTAGTGCTATTGGTTTGTTTTTAGAAGATTTTGGCAACCCTCTGAGCAACCTTTTTTTAGCATTTCACAATGTTTGCATGAGGCCATGAAAAACCTCAAGCATGGGGGAGTGGTTGCTGTTAAGCCCTAATATTGGCTCATTACCACTTAATTGGGGCATATTAGATTAGTAATGTTATTTTATTTATGTCGGCTTTAGGCCATTAGTTGTGATTTAGATTAGTAATGTTATTTTAT
>SNQJ01S0016186.1:2135-14713 GCA_010110895.2 Picea sitchensis
TTCCTCTTGTAGGTTTATCCCTCCCTTTACATTTGGAAGCTGTAGCTACCTTTGAAATTCATTACTTCCATTGAACAATAACTATTGATTATTTCTCATATATTGTGCATGGTGTATTGTGGTATATTGGTGTAACTCTTATACTATTGTTCATTGCTCATTGGATATAATTGAATGGTTTAAGTATAAGTTGAAAAATGTTTTAAATTGTACTTGATACTGATTCACCCCCCTCTTAGTATCAACAATGATTGAACAGATAAAGTCTCACCCGAGGTGTCTATTGGGGATGCAAGAACTAGGTTTTCACAATAGTAAGGGAAAGGGAGGCGGATGCATGAATCATTGTTTCTTATTATAGATTATGTATGTTCTTGATTATTAACTAGATGATCAAACTCATACATGAATATTGCAGCATAATAAATCTAGAGAATAACTCAATTATGCAAAGTATCACATCATTCATAAACACACATAGATAAGTAAAGAACAAAAGACACAAAATATTCTCTAAATTATTTCTTTATTCATATTCTTCCTTACTAATTGTCTATTACATTCATGATCTTTTAATAAAATTGATTCTCTTCTATGCACACTAATATCCCAATCCCATTACATATTTATACCCAAAACCTAGGGATTAAATCCCTATTATCCCAAAATAGTCTATTACAATCCATGGCATGACCAACTTCAGTTAACTAGATGTTTGATTTCTTCTACTTGTCGTTCTTTATACAACTTTTCTGATGTTTTTCTATTTCTATAAAGTCGCACTATCATCCTCCCTTCCTTCTCTTGCTCTCTTTATTTATCCTTCTTTATGTGTGTTGTCTCCATCCTGCGAGTTATTTGTCCTTCTTCGCCCTTTTTATCTTATGTGCACTTTCTTCCTTCTACGTGATTTCTTCCTTCTGTGTGATTTCTTCATACTTAGGTTTTTCTCCAAAATTACCTCCAAAACGACTTGTCCAACAAGCCCCCAAAGCTCACCTATGGCTCATCCTGAGACACTCAGGCTAGTTTCATGTTCTTCCACTCTACAATGAACTATTGTGCAACAACCTTAGCCACTGCAACCTCTATGACAATGGTGGCCTCTATTGTTGTGATCTCCTCAATGTCCTGGATGGTCAAGTCTTTCAGTTTGTTCTTTGTTTCAACCATGGCCTCCTTGAACTTCCCCTGGATAGTGGCCAAGTATCCAATAATATTGACCTCTTCTTCCTTCATGGGTCCAAGTCTCTGCTAGAGGATCTTCTACTGGTCCCTAAGTCTCTCTAATTCAACATGTTCTTGTTGTTGTACCAAAATGGAAACCTTTAGATCAATTGGTGGAAAATTTCTCTCCTTCTCTGATGCCTCCTTGGCATGTTCTTACACTTCTCACAGTTTGGCCTCTACGACCTTCATCTTGGGGTTTCCCATGAGATCTTCCCACACTTTCTCTCTTTCTTCACAAATTCTTGTGCATTCACCTTAAAACTTCTTGATCCTGAAAACTGATATCATTGTCATCCTCAGTCTACCCCCATGCACCTTAGGTGGCATGCCATGCGTGCTCTACTGTTGCAAATGCAGGATCTACTGTCTGAATCACTTAATGACTTCACCAATTTTCAACAACTATTCCTCCATAGTGGCCTTTATGACCAAGGGAACTTATGGTACTTGTTTATATAATGTTTGGACATCATCCTTCATATTTTGTACCATAGCGTCCATGTTGTCCTTCTCCTTTTGGGATTTCATTTCCCTCTCCTTTGTTCCCTCTTTTGTCTACATAATTTCCTCTATTCTACCTTCAAGCTCATTGTTTTGCTTCAGGGCCATATCATACTACATCTACACTTGGGTGATTTCATCCCTCATTCTGGCCAAATATCGGTGCATGACATCACCTCTATCCTTATTTCCTACACCAAATATTCTTGAAGTTATTGTACCTTGTGGATGGGTAGTTTGGAGATGATGATACTAAGGTGTTCCAATGCAGTGATCTATTCCTGCAACTCCCCCACTGAAAAATCTACTGAAACTGCCTCAAGCTGTATAGTTCGATGCTCCACTGAGGACTATATTAGGGATCTCTACACACTAGTCTCGGTTTTCGTCAGTGTTGTGGATGGATCATCCCCTGTCTTGGGGTCTTTTACAATGCACCCAATTTCTAAGAGATACTAAAGGAGTCCCAACTGATCATGGACCTTCTTTTGTTGGTCCTCATGCTTTGTTGCATCTTCCTACCAAAGTTCTTCGGTGGAATTGTGGATCAGTTACCCAATGCAATCCATATCATCATTGATTAGAATAAAAAAGGGGGCCTAGAGATGCACTTTATATTTCTTATGCACTCCTCCTGTATTTTCTAGTGCCCCTCTTGTCTATTTTGGTTCCTGATCTTTTCTTTTGAGGCCCACTTCAGGGAATTTCGATTGTCAAGGGTTCTTGTATGTGTCATTTGATCGATCATCTTCGTCTTCCTCTATTTTCCCTTAGTATTTGTCCTCTTGGGAGAACCCTAGATTGTCGGATGGATTCTTCGAGTCGTCCTCCTAATCATTGATTATGGAGTGAAACTCTTCCACTATCAACTAATAATTGGTTGGTAACTCTTGTCGTGCACGATATTTTTTGGCTTGCACATAGTGGTGGTGCATGTCAAATCTGGAGTGCACGATGTCCCAATATCCAATAGTTGCTTCCTTTGGAATAAACACTATAGTCTCTACTACCTTTGTGATGAACTACAAATATGTGTAAAAATAGTGTTTGTGTCAGTTTTCCATCTCCTAATGGTGGAGTGCCAAAAGTTGGAATATCTAGCAACCAATGGGTTGCGACCTGAAACACACATGCACTGGTAAAATGTGGGCTCCTGCTAGTCGACCAATGCAATAAGAATAAGTAGCCACACATAGTGAAATTTCGTGCCTTTTTCCTGGGCTTCTGTCCAGTCTTACAAAAAATTATTAATGAGAAAATTTTCCCAGTTCATATGCATGCCTTCCTTGCATATCTCTACTACAGATATGATTGTAATTGGTACCTCATCCTTTCGACATTTACACAGTAGTTTATAGCCCAAAACCTACATTGTGAACCTGATGTCTTGGTTACTAATGCTCTTCACATCTAAACCGAATTTTCCTTTGAATGTGTCATACTTGTATTTTAAGGTCTCAGAGAGGGCTCACTCTCCCATTTTGAGAAATAGTAATGACGGGTATTCTCCTACCTTGTTTAACCCTATGATGCACAAAATTAGCGCTGTGTCAATTGAAACTAGGGGATCTGGCCAAAGAGTTCCCCCATGGACACAACTGATAAATACCTTGACACAGTTATTGATTTCCTTACTTTGTCTGAAATGTGGAATTTCAAAAAACTTGAGTATCCCGACTTTCTCCAAGAGAAACACCCATTCTTGTGCTTCCACCTGATGTTTTCTTGTAGTGGGGTTGTTATTTGTGCATAAATATTGATCCCTATCCAACTCAGGGAACTTTTATGTGTCAGTGATTTCATGGTCCATAAATTTCAAGTTGGCCACCTTGTCGAGCATGTCCTCATCTTTTTCGACGCCTTTCAGGACTGACGCTATGGGTAATGGATATTTGGAATTCACTGGTATTGTAACTAGGGGCACACCATCCATCCTTGGAGGAAAATAATCTCTGTGAAAAATTTCGGGTGGTGTCGGGGCTGAAGGTTCGACCACCTCTTATACCTCCACATCTACTTGTTTCTTTGATTTTTTCCTTGTTGCACTAGACAATCCTCCCATTCTTGGTGGTGCCATTCTCTGTATATGTTGGGTTTGTGAACAAACTCTCTATGTCTATACAGGTCGTTGTAACTTAGCTCAAGTAGCTTGGCTCTATTCTCTCTTGCCTGCATGCAAAAATTACTTAGAGTTTCCTTCCCTCTTGGTATTTTGTGTGTTTGTGCCAAGTATACATGTCATATAATGCCTTAATTACCTTGTCCAATTGGGCGTCAAAGTTGGTAATTAGGTAACTAAAGGCTCCTTCATTTCCAAATCCACCTTATGATCCTCCTCTCATATTGTTGATCTATTCAGGATTTACAACAATTTTTTTTATTTAATGCTCATACAGTTCTTTTATGACGTTTTACGCCGACCTTCCAATTTTATTTTCCGTACTTGACTGTGTTTAATGGTATTTTCCTACCTACCAGCACAATGGTTCTTTGTCCTTCCATCTGTATATTGTGCAGTTGGGTCTCTCTGTATATTTTCTTTGAACTTGGAATAATTTTATCCTCGCCTGACATTATCATCTCAACAATGTAAGTTCTAATACCTTGGGATTTCACACACTCTTTTTCCTTTTCCTATCACTACCCTTTTATTTATTTCCTTTCCTTTTTCTACTTTTTATTTGGTTTTTCTTGTTTTTCTTGCTACTATGGTACACTTACTATAATACAAGTGTTTTTCATAGCAAAGGTTACTACACATATGGTTGGTTGTCTCTATAGAGTTTCATATGACTTCCATTTATGATTTCTTCCCAAATTAGTCCATCCAAGGTTTCCAACAGTGCAACACCTGTCTGAGTTACCTGTTGGACCACATACGGACCTAAACAACGCATGTGAAACTTCCCTAAGTGCTACAGATACATAGTGTCATAGATTAATACCAAATCGCCAACTTGAAATTGCTTGGACTTAATGTGTCGATCGTGCCAAGAATTATTGTTGGATTTCTGTACCTGCTGATGAAATATTGCAATAAACCAATCCTCCTCAAGTCGATCTAATTGCACCAATATCTCCTCTATGTAACCCGCATCGGAGAGCTCGGTGATTGTTGCAATGCATAGGCCACGTAGAATGAAATCCATTGGCATCATTGCTTCCTTTCCATAGACCAACCAAAACAGTTTTTGCCCTGTCAACTTATTACTTGTAGCTTTGTATGCCCATAGTATCATAGGGATGCGTAAGTCCCAATCATCTCTTCCAACATTGCATATTTTTGTCAAATCATTCTCTAAAATCATATTAAAAGCTTCCACTATTCCATTATCCTTAGGGTGATATGGTGTGCCTTTCTGATGACGAATCTGAAATTCCTCAGTTAATGCGGAAATGGTTATGTTTAGAAAGTGTGTACCTTGATCACTAAGTAAGATGAATGAACATCCAAACCTGGTGACAACATTCTCGAATAGAAACTGTGTAGCAGTCTTTGCAGTGCAATTAGTAACTTGTGTTGCTTCCTCCCACCTGGTTAAGTACTCTGTCATAGTAATGATATATCACGCTCCTAATTTCCTGGCTTGTGGGTTGATTAGACCTAAAACGTAAATGGCCCACTTATTGAATTATTGCAACGTAACTTGTGGATTTAGTGATACTTCATTGCGTCGAGATGGTTTACCCACTATTTGACATATGTCATAGGAATGAAAATACTCCTTCACGTCTTTGTGCAGTGTAGGCCACCAAAGCCCTCCACATAAAATCTTATGTGCCATTTCTTTTCCTGCATAATGTCCTCTAGAAATCCCATCATGTGATTCCTCCAGTATAATCAAACTTTTGTGTTCCAGTACACAATTCCCCAAGATTCGATCTTCCCCTAACTTATACAAGTTCCATGCAATCAACTGATAGTCTACTGCTTTCACTACCAATTGTTTCTTCTTCACAACTGTCATGTTGGAGGGAGCCAATCCTATATTTAGAAACTCCACAATGTTCATGAAGTAGTCATCCACCATCCTTACTGGAAATAACCGCGCATCCGAGAAATTATCATCTAAATTTCCTGCATCCTCTCCTGTCAAGATAAGTGAGAGATGAGTCAGTCCTGCATTAATCTTCTCAGGTTTTACGATGACCTCAAAGTCATATTCCTAAAATAGTAACATCCATCTGCATATTCTTCCTCCTAAGACATGCTTATTGAATAATAAATTTAATGTAGAATGGTTTGTATACATATTGAAGTGAGACCCTAGTAAGTAATGTCTGAATTTATGGAGTGCATAGACCATGGATAATCCTTCTCGTTCAGTAGTGGTATAAATAGATAGATTCCTATTAGAAAACTCAATTGGATGATTGATTTCTTTGTCTCCTAGTTATGATAGTACTGCGAGCAATGCTATGGATGATGTCTCTACATGTACAGGGAAATCCTTGTTCCAATCTAGAAAGACTAAAATGGGTGTAGTGACTAGTGTTTGTCTCAGTGTGTCTAGCCCCTTCTGACAGTCCTCATTCCATTGGAACTTATATTCTTTCTTCAATAAATTCTCCATGTGTGATGTAATTTGTGCATACCCTTTGATAAACTTCCTGTAATAGTTGGTATGACCCAATGTTTCCCTCAACTGTCTGACCGATTCCAAAGGTTCCAAATCCAAAATTACTGTGATCTTGGTTGGGTCAATCAACAATCCTTTTTTGCATACTACATGTCCTAGTAGAATTCTAAATGGTTCTAAAAAGATACATTTCTTCAAGTTTAATGAAATCTTACACTATATGCATAGATCTAACATGAGTCGAAGAACTTCTATATTATCTTGCAGTAGACTAAATACCATCCAATCATATAAGTACACTTCCAAGAATTTATGGATGAACTCCTTGAATGCAACCACCACTACTCCAGAAAACACTGCATGGGGCATTCTTCAATCCAAAGGGCATCACCGTGTATTGATAACTTCCCCACTCTATTGCAAATGTGGTTTTATGTCTGTCCTCTTGCACAATTTTTATCTAATGGAACCTAGAGAATACATCAGTGAATGAATAACTTTCTTGACCTCCTACGTTCTCCATTACTTCATTTGTGAATGGTGTTGGGAACGGTTCATGTAAGCATGCGTCATTCAACTTCCTTAGGTCCAAGCAGATCCTAATCCCTCTATTCTTCTTGTCTTGTACCTCCATTGGGATAATCCATTCAGATTCTTCAACTTGTTCAATGATTCCTATGGTGATCATTTTGTCTATTTCATCCTTAACCTTCTCCTTATACATTGGGTTCAACCTATAAGGTCTCTGTCGTATTGGCTTAGCTCTAGGTATTAGTGGAATCTTCATATCCCATAAGTTTCTTTCTATCCCTTTCATATTTGAGAATGTAGTTGGAAATAAACCTTGATATTCCCGTAATAAGTCTACCACCTTCTCAATTTTCTCATCGTTCCAATAGTCTCCTATCTGTGCAAACTTAGGATTCTCTATAGTCCCAATGTTGATATTCTTTTCATTTATAGGATGTGTGTATGTGGTGGAGGCAAGCCCTAGCCCTTCGATTGTGCATGTTCCTTCTGTCTATGTTACTTGTACATTCTTTGGATCCTCTTCATCGCATTCCTCCTCCATGACATTATAGCACTCCAATAGCTTCTGGACCGTCATCTTGGATTTTTGTGCACTACATACAGGTACCACTTCCACCATTTCTACCACCTAGAAGAAATTTTTCCGAATGACCTATAGTGTTGTATGCATGACGAGAGATTCATGTTCAAATTTGAACGTGATTTTGAATCTGGGTACCAATCCTTCTCATGTTGTTGTCTCCTTGTGCATATCTAATTATTTATACCAATTTTTTGGAATCATGTCCAACGTGTGTATGAATCAGTCTGTCCACTCTGTTTCTAATACAGAACACCATAAATCCCTACATATTTCCACATGACCTACTAGGTCACTCTCTCCTGTGTATTTATATGCACTTTCTTCTGCTTCAGGCCCAAAGCGTATCTGCATGAGTCTACTGCACTGTCCCCAGTCCTTTATTCTCTTTCTGTGCGTGACCCACCATCTGGCTAGAGTCACCTTTAATATGACATCCAGTGCCAAAATCCTCTATTGTTCAGGTACCTGTAACTCAAATTCTTGTATAAACATACCAATCTCATTTAGTCCATCGTACCTAGGTGGGTTACATAGCTCCATGCCAATCCAGCGCAAGGATCAATGTATACATTCACACCGTTTAGTTGACACTTCATGCATCCTCTGCTGCCAATTCTCTATACCAGCTTCTAAATATAATGTGCATGAAATTATACTTCTCCAACTTAGCACGCCATCCGTTGTTGGGTCGACATAATCCTCCATCCACACAGTCATATTATACAAGTTTTCCATATCATTTCCTATGTATGACTTTGTGTATCTCTTCCCTTCTGATGGGTCCAAAGGTGCAGTCACTTTCAGATCCCCAACCTAAAAGATTATCTCCCTCCTTTTCATGTTAATAATTTCCTTATTATCGACTGCCCATAATAATCCCATTAAGGATAGGTATGGTTTACTATCATCTACTATCTCAATAACTTCCAATTCTTCCATGCTATGCACTCCATATATGTTCACAGGTACTCCTACTAGTCAACCAATTGGGACTATCTTATGTTGATTCACGAGCCTTAACTGAACAAGGGACCATATTAGTTCGGGTTCTCCCATCATCTCCCACATATACTTAGGTAGTACATTCACATCTGATCCTCAGTCTATAATAACATTATCCACATAGTACTCCCCAATCTGTGCATTGAACCTAAATTCTCTATTGGTTCACTTCCTGTGCAGTACCTGGTTTATCATTCCTTGCATAACAGGGGTTTCTCGTCCTTTTTTGCATTGATCAATCATGTCATATAAAGTACCTATCATGGTTCTATATTTCATTAGTTTGACACAACTCTTTAATAATTCCATTAGTGTACTTACCCGCGCCAATGGATTCTCCGGTGCTGCTTGATATTCTATCTGAGGCACTGCTAATGTGGATGCTTCCTCAGGCAGTCCAAGTATCTCTCTCCTAGATTTTTGATACATCTCTTTCTCCTACTGTGGATCAAAGGGTGGTATAGTCTGTGCTTACTTCCTCACCCACTACTTGGGCTGATTCCCTTGGTCAGTCCATGTTTGAGCACCTTTGCGCGTAACAATGACCACTATTGATCCTTCATTGCGTCTTTCAACTGAGATCATATGCAAATTTTGATTATGATGTTGATTCGAGTTTGGGTTTCCTCTAGCCTGCCATTTTTCAAGTAGTTGGGGACAATATTATTTTGCATTATCTATTTCTCTGCACTATGTTCACGTGGTACATCGGTTCTAGAAATATTGGGCCAATTGTCCATGTTGATTACAATTATAACAGATAATCAGTCCTCATCCTCCTCTACCAAAATTCCCTCTAGATCGGCCTCTGCCAAAATTTGTTATGTTCCCATGATTAAAACATTGTTGAGTGCTATACTCTGAACCATTCCCATATGTTCCAGTATTCTCTTCTTGGATCCTATCCATATCCTATGTGCTCTCTCTTAGTAGGTCGAACATGTGACATGCCTTCTCTTCATTCCTTACCGAATTGAAAAAATTGCAAAAAGCATTCTTTGGAGTACTCTGATATTTCTAGAGTAAAGGAAACTAAGTGGGATGATGAACCCATTTCTTACATATCTTATAGAATCCTCCTCTGGCTAGGGGATTCAGTTCTCCCGCTGCCAAGTACTACACGAATGTTGGGCATTCGTCCTTGTGATGGCCTTATGTCCTGCACTTTGTACACCAATTTTTTTCTCATTTTTTCCTCCCTTTTGTTAAGCTTGTCCAACTAAATTTTTAATGCGACCAAGTGCATCTAAACTTGTGCCATTCCCCTAGTGTCTCCTATCGATGATGACTCTAGTTTCATCGTTATTTCTAGAGCATCGGGCTGCAGCACAACCTTCTGTTGAATTAGTGGTCTATGAATGTGGGGTAGCAATCATGCAATGAACCACTCTTTATGTTGATGATATGAAATTTGGAAAGTTAGTCACCACATTACATCCTTAGAGCGCTAATCATAAACCCATTCTGACTCTGCTTGTACCTGTTTGATCTCTTTTAGTTCAGTGGTATATTGTGATTCTGACTTCATCTTTTTGAACTCCTTTATTAATGCTTTCTTTATTTCTTCAAAAGTCCTATCCTTTTCGTTAGGCATAATACCCTGTAGCTTCATATACCATACTAGTGTGCGGCCTCTAAACATTGTTGTTAACTACGCAATCTTCACTGCTTCCTCCTGTATGTTTTTAGTGGCCCAAATTGTCTCAAAGACAAACAAGTGTTCTTCCAGATCCTATGACCCTACTCCCCTGAATTCAAGAAGTATAAGAGTATTATCTACTCCCTCCATGTTGGTTTGTGTATTCCATCCTCTTCGTGATGTTGGTAAACTCTAATTTTGACTCTGCGCACTACTCCCACTATTTTGACTGTTGCTATTTTTTCCTCCTTGACTAACTACGATGTATTTCAACAACTATTTGAAGTTTATCTCTGATTTTGGTGATGCACACAGGGTCATGGATTCAACGCAGGATCCATTCTGAGTAGGACTTATCATCTCTTCTATTACTGGACTGCACTGACACCCCTCTTCTCCTCCTCCTATGTAAGGTATCTCTACGATTCAGACTTGTGCGCAAGGTTCTCGTACTTCTGGCTCATTGTGTGGATCTTCTCTCCCAATCGTAGTATTTTTCCTTTTATACCTACTTCCTCCGTGCAACTCTCCAAACTCGTAATATTATTCTGGTGTATTGCCTTCTTGCATCCTCAGATCCTACCTTCCTTTTCTCAGGAGATCCTTCTGTCATCCTCCAACTCCCCTATGTGCACAAACCCCGTTTAGTTGTCGAACTTCATTATCATCACATGATTTTCACATAACAAAAATTTGATCCACGTATTCAACGATTTCAAGAACCTTTCATGTGGGCCTTTGAAATTTTTTATTTGTACAACACTTTATGATTGAATGCAATCTATGAAATATTATGTAACATAACCCCCTAATGCACTATCCAACCAAAAATCAATTTCTCGAGTAGTTGGGTTACTTACCAAATTCAATTTCCTTACCGATTTCAAAGTCCAATTATTTGGCATTGCAACACTAAACCTTCTTGTCTTCTCTACCAACCTCTCTAGCTACTCAGTCATAATTTCTGGAAATTCGCCAAATTAAATTTCATGTAGATCCATGAACACATACTTTTGCATCCATTACTTGTCACTCATATGAGGGTTCATGTTTTCTTATCGTGCAAACTCCCTTTATTTTTTTATATATAGTATGTGATCTCTTTCTTAGTTGGCCTCCAAAACATTCCCTTAGTCACAATTTACGGGTACTGGCAACAAAACCATTTGTTGGATGTTTCTAGTTTTTGCACATGTTGTAAGACCCAAGGTTTGGTTTAAATATGACCAAAAAACCCTCAAGACACTGACCCATTCTGTTAGCACTAGAAGTCACCTCCTAATTGCAGAGGAGGTAATCCCAATACCCATCAGTTTGTAAGTCACAATGAATAAATTTTAAGGGGGGTCGAATGGACGAAGACTCAAGATAATATCGCTTTAACTCATAAAACTGGGCTGGTATGCATAGGTAGATGAGGTCTTGATTTAACTTCAGTCAGTAAGTTGTAGTAAGGGTGAGCAGGAGGAATAACTGGAGGAGAAAATGTAAAGGTCTGCTATGGACATCAGGTCTTCCAGCAGCCTAAGGAGGAAAATCTTCAAATATAAGATCCTCTTGGATCTAAAACTTCAGGAAACTGAAAACTCTATAACATTACTGCAATCAACCATACATAACAATATGGTTACAACAACTCGACTGGATCGTCCATGCCTTATCCTTTCAATATCATTAAACAAGAAGTCTCAAATAACAATACATAACTAGAGAACCAGAGGCTTCATTAAAACTTTACAATACGGGAGCTTATATCAACCATCAACCCAAAAAAAATGGAAAAAATGCTTACATATACTTGGAGTAATCGCCAATGCAGTTAGAGCTTCAAGTCGACGAGTGTCTCTGTCAAGTTGCACATGTAGACGCTAGTCAAACTGCCCATGCAACTTCTGTCATATGCAATCTCTAACATCTGAACCTTGTTTGTCAGATTGCGCCCATGGCTCCTTTGTCAGACACAAGCTTGGGAAGAATTCAAGTACCTTCAATATTTCTATTTATGGGGGAAGACGATGTTTCAACCACTTCCCCCTGCTTTCATTAACTATCTCTATTGGGATCAGAACGGGCACCTATGTCAAGTCCTGCACCTGGAAAATGGGCTGACCGCACTCTGAGATTGTGCCACTGGGATCTCCATTGGATGTTGACCAGGAAGCTAGCAGGTGGACGTAGAGGGAGGCGAGAGTGAATGGGCGAGGTGAACGGTGAAAACCGACACAGAACGTTGAATGATCAGCGACTATGTGGAATGATGTAGTGGGTGGAGCGATGACTGGGAAAGCGTGGGCACCAGTACACGATAGATGAGCTATAAAGGTGCAGAGGCTGTGGTGGGAGGGCGAAGGAAGTGGAGGCAGAGGGAAAATGACAACATGGAGGAGGTGACATGGAGAGAACTGGAAGACACACATCGGGAGGTGAGAGATGAGATGTGACAATGGGAAGGGGATGGGTGAGCAGGTGAGTGGAGGACAGGTGTCGATTGGAGATAGGAGTGGTATGGGCG
>SNQJ01S0016186.1:21763-45415 GCA_010110895.2 Picea sitchensis
TTCATTTTTTAACTCGGTAAGATTTGAACAATCGATCTCTGAAGACGAGTTATCTTGGACAAGGAGCTGGAGGTAGGATTCGGTCTGGTGCTGCTGCACGGATTCTTGCCGCTCGACTAAACTTAGACTCAGATCGTTGTAGTCAGACAACAGGTAATGTTCTAACTCAAGGAGATTCGAAAAATGGATCTCTGAAGACGAGTTATCTTGGACAAGAAGCGGGAGATGGGATTCGGCCTGGCGCTGCTGCACGGATTCTTGCTGCTCGACTAAACTTAGATTCTGATCGTTGCGGTGATACAACATTTGATTTTCTAACTCGGTAAGATTTGAACAATGGATCTCTGAAGACGAGTTATCTTGGACAAGAAGCGGGAGATGGGATTCGGCGTGGTGCTGCTCCACGGATTCTTGCTGCTCGACTAAACTGAGATTGTGATCGTTGTGGTGATACAACAGTTGATTTTCTAACTCAGTATGACTTGAACAATGGATCTCTGAAGACGACTTATGTTGGACAAGAAGCGGGAGATGGGATTCGGCCTGGTGCTGCTGCACGGATTCTTGCCGCTCGACTAAACTCTGATCATTTTGGTAATAAAACTGTTCATCTTGTAACCCAATGAGATCCGACCAATGGACCTGTGAAGACGGAGTCGGATGTTGGTGCAGGTCGGCGTCTAGTGCGAGATCAAGATCCGAGAAGTCGAAATGATGGCTAGCGGAATTCCAGCGGGATTGGTTGGCCTGAAGCGGAGAAGAAATTGAATGCAGGGCAGCGGCGGCGGCGGCGGGGGTGGTGGTGAATGGATTCAGTTTGTCCGATTCCGCGGCGACCAGGGTGGTGTCGGGCCACTGGGAGCGATCGCTAGACATGACGTGTTTCTGTGTATTTGTTAGCGTGGAATATTCTGTGAGTCTATGATTGCGTTTCAGCAGTTCCTTTAACGCTTCGTCTCGTTCTCTGCGATTGGTTGTCGAGATCTCCTGGAGTTCTCTGCGAGCTGTTCTCAAGAGCTCCCGGAGTTCAAGCAGTCTGGCCTCCCGGACTTTCGTCGGTGCCTCTGCGTCGGCCAGCTTTCCTTACAGCTCCGAGGATACGTCAAATAAGAGACACGTCACCTCTTCGATTTCCTGTAAACATACAATACAAACTATTAGCAGGCACAGTTTTTATTTAAGGCGATTGGCGCGGCCATTAATATTTTCCGCTCTTGTTCTGGGCAAAACTACAAATAAATTAATCTATTCTTAACAAACATGAGAATTCTGGGCAAAACTACAAATAAATTAATCTATTCTTAACAAACATGAGAATCGATTCTGTCTCATTGGAGGCAACGGAAAAACCAGAAAAACAACAGAGGAATCAATCCCTGGTTAAAAAAGAAATTATACCCTCTCCATGCTGCTGCTGAAGAATTAAAGACTTATAACCTGGCGGCGTTCTTGTCGTTAGGGGCGTAGGGAATCCTGACCATGATGACGGTTATGATTACGAAAACTCACGTCACAGAGCTGATTATATTCTTCTTTCTCCTCCCTCTCTTACGTTCGAATAATGATGATAATAATCATAACGCTTTCTGAAAATCATGACGCTGATGGCAAGGAGAAACCCGGAAATAAATTACATCGCCAGCGGCACATTCCGAATGGAACTCGGACACCCTCATTCTTTTCACGACGCCATCCCGTCCGACGGTCTCTTTTTAATCGATCGAACAAAGTATCCCATTTTTATTTAAACTATTACAGCCACTCAAAACCGTGGCTGATGAATGTCAAAAGGCGCGGACAGAAAATGAAATTACAGTCAGAAAATAAGATGCACAATCAGAAAATGAGCATCTATAGTCAGCACAGCCAGCATGTTAAATCCAAAGTTTAATCATTTAAAAGTGGCAATCATATAGTGCTACAGTAATTTCTTAATATGATCAGGTAAATGTTAAAAGGTAAACAGGGTAACGGATCCATTCAAAAATACAAGGAGGTTATGAAGAGGAAATCACATTCATTGATTTGGGAGGACCACTAAGAATATACCAGCATCTTCAATTGTTAGCCATCAGATTAGAATTTTAGATTAAAAGGTGATTAATTGTGCTCATTGTCAATAGGTGTACACCGAAAGAACATAATTAATTATTTACTATACCAATCATACATTTTTATTCAAATTAATTATTTGCTATACCAATCATACAGTAAAAAAATGGTTGATAGGTATATTGAGTAAAAAAATGGTTCATATATATGGATTGATGTCAACATGTGTATTTATCAACTATATTTCTACTAGGCTGTTACTAGTTGATAAATAGAATATTAATGTATTATTACATAATATTTAATGTATTAATTAATTATTACATTAATGTATTAATGTAAGTACAAATTAAAGTATTAATATATTAATTTATTAATAAAATAATAATATATTATTAAAATAATAATAAATTATTAAAGTATTAAGAGGATAAGGGATTATTTACAATTCTTTAGAATTAAAGTATTAAGAGAAGTTTTTCAAGTTCACCATAATTTTGTATAGTTAAAAAGTTATGAAGGTTGGTAGTGTGACAAATATTTTGAAATTGAGATATAATTTTGGTATAAGTTGGACAATCCAAGAGAAACTGTTTTTCATTTTCAACCTTTTTAGTGTCACAAAGGTGACATAGGAAATTTTATGAATTAACCAAGGCCCTCTTTGATTATGGAGCTCATGAGAATTTGTTTTTATCTTAGCAATGTTTTGTTTTTTTCTTTACACTTGTCAAAACAAAGAGATTATTTTGATCTTCTAGATTATGGTTGATTACATCCTTATAATACCTTAATTTTGTTTTTTCTTCTAACTCCTTATAACACCACATTTTTTCCTTAAAATTTGATTTGATGATATTTTTAATAGTATCTTTATTTTGCAAAATGATATCTTCCATGATTCCCAATAGTTTAACCAAGACTTCCATGTTGTTTAACTTGTTCTTATACGTTAGGTATCTAGTCATAGTCTTGCTCACATGCCTCTAAAAGGAGGATGGGATAGGGTGTATTTCCTTTAATTTTGAGATTATAGATTATACTACATCCCCACACTTCACATCCACAAAGAATAATARGAAGAACAAGAGTTTCAAAGAGGAGTTTCTTCTTATCTCATATCCAAAAATTGACTAATTTAATTTCATTGGTTAATAATATAATGGGTGAAGCTTAGGATTAATTGGTTGAGTATTGGGAAATTGGAACGAGAGGGGGGAAGGTGAGGGTAGAGTTAAAGGGGGGAATAGAGGGTAGCAAAAGTTAGTATATGAGGTAGGGTGACATATGGGGCACGGAGAAATGTAGGTATCAAAGTAAGGGGGTCACGGGGATGGAGGGATAAGGGAGTGAGGATGAGTGGAAATTAGTCCATCTGATAAAGGGAGGAAGGACTAAAACAATTCTAAGTATGGAATAGGAGAGGAGAGTGGAGCGATAAGGAGGTGAGGAAGAGTTGTGGGAAAATTTGGAAAAAAAATAAGTGTTGGAAGAATGGGGAGTAAGGAAGGAAATAAAAGGAGGAGCTTGGAGAGATAAGGAGATGAAAAATCTAAGTGTTGAATAGAGTGTAAGAGAGGAAGAAGAGAAGAGAAGAGAAAGAGAGGAGTGTCAAGGAAACATAAAAAATTTTTAAGTGTGGAATAGATATATTTTAAGAGATACATGGATGTATTCTAGGAGAAAGCGTGGTTCAAAAAATTGGATTTGGCTATGGAAATTAGACATGGTTCCAAAAAATGGTGTGGTTCCATGAGAATGATCATGGTTCCAAGAAAAAATGACTTTGTCGCATATTAAGGAAGCACTATTTTTCTAGTTTAGCTAAAACATGGATATCTTGAGCATACGAACTTGGATTTATATTCGAAAAAGTATGTGATGAAACTGAGACAAAAGGATATGAAATAAACTTATAACAGTTAAAAAAAAATGTCTTCTTCTAATGTTAATATTTTTGATATTCCAAAAAAGGAAAACATAAATGAACAATCTTTTATCAACACTAATCAAAAAAGACTGAAAAATTAAACATAGTTATTTTGTTTTCATTTAATAAAATATTATTATTTCATATTTTTTTAAAACATAATTAAATTAACCTACTTAATATACATCCCTATATCACATAATTTACCCTAAAACCATAATCAATTTATGGGATTATCTCCTAAGTTTCTTAGTTTTTCCCTAAACGTGAGCAATGTATAAAATCCTTTTCTTACTCATTGTAGTACGGTTTCTTACTCTAAATATAATGCTACACAACTCAATCAAAACTACCACATTCAATTAATCCCAAATTATCTATGTGATGGGAATACTCATCTCTCCAACTCATTTGTCTTTTTAGGCACCTCAAAATTGTTTTAGTTGCTCTCCAATGACTTTATATAGAATCTTTACCAATTTCTAGGAATCTAGGTGGTTTTTCTATGAAAACTTGTCCATCTATCCACCCATTCATAAAATTACTTTTTACATCAATATAATTAACTATCCATCTATAAAATGTTATCTTACATCAATGGGTTATTTATTTATCCACCCATTCATAAAATTACTTTTTACATCAATATAATTAACTATCCATCTATAAAATGATATCTTACATCAATGGATTATTTATTAGGTGGATTCTGTGTGTAAAACTTTATCCATAATAGAAGGCTTAAGTGTAAAAGTTTCCTCATAATCAATTATTTATTTTTGTGCATAGCCTTTGTCTATCAATCACATTTGGTACTTTTCAATGGTATCATTAGACTTATATTTAGTTACATGGATATCCATTTGCAACCAATTGCATGTTTATTAGTTGGTAATTAAGTAAACCAAACTTTAGGTTCTATTTTTCTTAATAGAATTTATTAGGGTCCTACCCTCCTGATGTTTATTAGTTGGTAATTAAGTAAACCAAACTTTAGGTTCTATTTTTCTTAATAGAATTTATTAGGGTCCTACCCTCCTGTCCTTAGTTAAGGGTACTTGGGGGTTATTTGATTAACGTATGGTGCCATCATCCTTGAATAAGAACCACTTGGAATTTGGCATGTAGTTAATTATTGTAAAGGGGCATCTATATAGAATAAGGTATACTATGTAGATGGCATTTATCAATGTTGGGACTAGTGGTTAGGGTTTACACAATAAAAAACTATTTATAGAGGTGGGAAACTATGCAATATTTTTTAAGGACTATCATTGTATTGGAGAGCTACTCATTTGGAGATTCCACCCTCATAGAGGCCAATGGAAATTTCTCTCCTTTTGGAATCTCAATATAGGGTTTTATATCTTCAGGTGTTATATATATATATATATGAACAAGCTATCATTTCTTGAAAGTAGGCACTTTCATGGACTTGTATTGGTTGTGTGGATTTTATAACATAGTTTGAGATGGCATAATTATTTATTGGATATGATAAATCTTGGTTAATAGTTTGTTTAACATTTGGAATTTATTGTTGTGACAAACCTTATTTTGTAAGCAAGGCTCTTCTTGTAAAAACTATATGGGTGGAGTGCTCAACATAGTTCAATTTGGTATTATAGGACCATTCAATATTGGAAGTGGATGATTAGAATAAGACAACAATATTTGTTGAAAGGTGAGAAGACCCAAGAAGGAATAGAGAAAATCTTGGTTAAGAAGATGGCTCCAAGTAAGGAAGAAGATGGTTGTCTAGAGAAAATATATGCTTCGATGGAAGTAATAAATGGAACCTTACATTAGGTGGTATCTAATTTTGTGTCCACCATATTGCAATAGAATAATGATGGACATATGAAGAAAGTGTACTGAATAAATCTCAAAGAACCATTCATAAAATTAGTGAGGGTGGCACGTTGACTCAATTTAGAGTGGAGAAAAAGCTTGACATATGTAGAGAAACTGAATAATTGTTTAAGGAAGCTTGAGATTTATTTCAGATATCAAGGATAATGATGATGTGTATAAATTTTCCWWTTCATGCCTTAACATGTTATAACATGCTCTCCTATGGTGGGATAACTACTCCCATAATCAAGAATAGTAAAGGAAAAAACCCATTATTGATTAGAGTGACTTCAAAGGATAATTAGAAATATTTTTTACGTAAATAGTGAAAGAGAGAAACAAATTGAATGGCAATATTGGTAGCTAACATCAAAGACAATGTGTACATGATCACACTATTCAATTTAAAAAAAAATAGACATCTCACAAAAATTTTAAAAGATGTACCAATGTGGTTATTATATATGTTGGAGGCCTTCATGGTTATATCCAACCAGAGATATCATTTTGATATTCAAACTTTATATGAAGCTTGCACAAAATCCCTATATATAGAGATGAAGGGTATGAAGAAAATTTAAGTATTTTAGGAAAAGAAAAAGTCCTTCTATATGACATAAGAAAAGCAATGTGAAAATTGATCACACCAATGAATACTATTGGTTATTGCATCCATAAATCCTTTCAAAGAATCATGGAGGGAATAAATTCATGAGCAATGTGAAAATTGATCACACCAATGAACACTATTGGTTATTGCATCCATAAATCCTTTCAAAGAATCATGGAGGGAATAAATTCATGGTAATCCAATATGAACCTAAAAAAAGGAAAACAAGAAGGTCCAAGTGATTGAAATTAAAGGTTTAAAAAAAAATAGTATTTCAAACTAAACAAATTACTAACAAATGGAAACAAGTTGAGAAAAACTCAATACTTGCAAACTTGCCTAGTTAGAAACTTAATTTTCTTATTTTTTAAGTTATTAAAATTAGTTTCAATTCAACTCCTCATTAAAGTGTTGATAGAGACCATGAACTTAAAAATGGGGTGTTATTAGTGTATGCATTGTAGTTATGTGGACATTAAATCCACATTGTAATAAACACATTTTTCATTTTGAATAATTAGATTACAGTTATTTTCGTGTTTCTTTTAAATCACTAGGAAGAAGAGAGAGGAGTATAAAGAAGATGGAGGAAAAAATCTTTGCAATATGAAGAATGTATGCCTAAGAAGAATATTAGGTGCATCTTACCATTAGAGTTGAGGTGCAAAAAGGGTTATATTCCATAATCCACTTAGTTTTATTATCTATTTAATTTAATAAATGACTTTGTTCTTTTCTATAATCCACTTAGTTTCATTATTTATTTATTGAATAATTTTTTTGTGTTTTGTTTGGTTTATACTCCTACACTAATTTTTTTTTGTGGAATTTGATGATTTGGATGATATTAGATTTTCAATATATATAGTTATGCCTTTATGAATATCCTTTTTCATATTTGTCACATCTTAATAAATATGTTAACATAAAATAGTGTACTTTATTTAAGGAAATTTGAACCATACACACATTGGCATAAGATTAGACAAATGTTTCTTGTTATGTCGATAAGCGTCCTTCTTAGAATTGGATGGATTAATCCATCTTTTAATCCATTCATTTCATCGAACAGTCATAAATTAATTATCTTGGTATATTTCCATCGTCATACAAAAATAAATAAACAAGATATACAGGGATAAACCCCTTACATTTATTAAAGTGTACTTTTTTATTACATTATGTGTTTACTTTCTTACTTTTACTTAACACATTTACTATTTAAATTAAATCAACATTTAATAATGAGTGTGTGACATTACACAATTAATTTACTATTTAAATTTAATTAACATTTAATAAGGAGTGCTTGAGTAATAATTGTTTTAACCATTATGAACAATTTGAATTGATTTATAATTATATACCACCGAACTCGGAAAAGTCTAACAACAATGGACATGGAAACTCAAGAGAGGGAAAGAGCATGAGACAAAGTTTGAAAGTTTGATTTTAAAGATATAAAAACTGTAAAATCTAACAACAAGAAGCATGGAAGCTCAAGAGAGGGAAAGCTCGAGAGACAAAGTTTGCAAAGTTTGATTTTAAATATATAAAAACCGTAATCAAGTGATGGTTTCAAATTTACAAGGATTATTGTTTTCTTTATATATATTATATATAGTATCTGATGAATACATTACATTCACTTATTATTAAAGTACATTTACTTAAGTCATTACTTAAATGTAAACTTAATCTATTAATACTTAAATATTATTAAAGTACATTTACTTAACACATTACTTAAATGTAAACTTAATCTATTAATACTTAAGTAGATCTATTATATATGTATTATTATAATGAATACATATTACAGTACCCTTACAAAACATAATTAGAAAAACATATTCTATTTTTAAAGTTGTATTTTTAATTTAAGTTTTATTATTATAATATTTAAATTAAAATTAAAATTAATTTAATTTATAAAACTATAATGGTACTTAAATTATTTTTTAAATTTAATTTTTTCTTACAATTATAAATGATTTTTTTTATTAAAATTATAAAATATTTTTAATTATAATTATGAGGGACTATTTGAAAGTAAGAATATCTACTTATCATTATCATTAGTTTTAAAAATAAATTTTACTATTTAACTTTAAATAATGTTGCTAGTCATTGTTATTAATTAATAATGAGTAAGTATCAATATTGATAAATAATAAATTATTAACTATTAATTATTTAATAATTAATAATTATTATTTAATATTAATTATTAATTACTAATTAATTTCATAAAAACATTTTTATTAATTTAATAATTAATGTTCTCTGCATAACATTTGTAATATTTCCATAAAAACAACAAAATATCAAGTAAAATTGAATATAAGAATTCTGGTTTTCATCATAAATATTTTTTATTTGTACAATATCATTAAATGATTTTTATACAATTTTTTTACATATTAAATATTATTCAACATTTTAAAGAGTAAGAGTTATATTGCAACTACTTAATTTATTGCAATATAATTTTTATGTTTTAACATTTGTAATATTTTCACAAAGAACAACAAAATATCAAGCAAAATTGAATATAAAAATTCTGGTTTTCATTATAAATATTTTTTTGTTTGCAGAATATCACTAAATGATTTTTATACATTCATTTACATATTAAACATTATTCAACATTTTAAAGAGTAAGAGTTATATTGCAACTACTTAATTCATTGCAATATAATCTTTACAAAACATAAGTAAAAAACACATATTCTACTTTTAAAGTTGTATTTTTATAATTTAAGTTTCATTATTATAATTTTTTAATTAAAATTATAAATTGATGTAATTCATAAAATTTTATCTAAATTATTTTTAAATTTAAATAATTTTAAATAAAATTATAAAATATTTTTAAATACAATTATGAATAAATATTTAAAAGTTAATTTAAATAATGTTACTAGTTATTCTTATTAATTAATTATAAGTAAGTATTAATATATTTACTTGACATATTACTTAATCTATTCATACTTTTTAATATATTAATTTAATTATTAAGTTTTGGTTATGTTTAATAATTTTATTTCATTTAAAAGTGAACAAAACTTTTATGGATATTATTAAGATATTAGATATAATTTCAAAAATAATAAAAATGTATCATCATTTATATTAATATAAAAAAATAATAACATAACAAATAATTACATTTATTTACTATCAAAGTACATTTACTTAACATATTACCTAAATGTAAATTTAATATATTAATACTTATATATTAAATCTAGTTAATTAGGTGATGTGACTCATCTTGTACTAAAAAACAAACAAGAGAAGTTTCGTAAGATATGAATGTGTGCCTAATTTTTACAAAACATTCAGTTGGATTTGTGTAAAACAACCTTTGCAGGATTTATTTGGATTGGATGAGAAGTAAGATCAAAATGTGTCTAATTTTTGCAAAATATTCAGTTGGATATGTGTAAAACAACCTTTGCAAGATTGATTTTGATGGGATGAGAAATCGAGTTAATCCATTATAGTTGGAGGCCTCTATTTGCTCCCTCAAAATTTGTGGACGTTAATCATCATCATTTCCTTGTCCTGGCATTGTCCCAATCACTTACCGGCATCACAATGTGTCGAATGTTTCCTGTCATCACCTTGTGTTGATCATTTCCCAATGTTGCATTATGACGAACATTTATTGACAATGCAATGTGATGATCATGTCCCAATGCCGCATTGTGATGAATATTTTTCAATGTTTCAATATGACGAACATGTCTCAACGTTGCATTGTGATGAACATTTCCCAACATCGCAATATGACAATTATTTCCCAACATTGCATTGTGACGAACATTTCCTAACATCACAATGTCACAAACATTTCTGAATGTCACAATGTCACAGGCATTTCCCATTGTCACATTGTGATGAATATGTGCCAACGTCCCAGTGTCATGAACATTTCCCAATGTCACATTGAGAGGAACATGTCTAAATGTCAAAGTTTTTATGTGATGGACATTTCCCAATCTCGCAATCTGACGAATATTTCCCAAAGCCACATTTTGACGAACACTTCCCAACGTTGCAATGTCGCGAACTTTTCCCAACGTTGCAATGTTATGAACATTTTCCATCATCGCATTGTGACGAACATGTCCCAATGTCATAATGTCACAAACATTTCCCAATGTCACATTTTGACAAACATCTCTAAATGTTACTCTGACAAACCTAAGTTTTAGAGAATCATAGGCAACTCAACATAGTCAACTAATGTTAAAATATGATCATGAACATTCATGGACAACCATGGTCAAACTTATTCAACCATGATAAATGTTTACCATGGTTATGGTCAACCATATACATCACACATAGTCATGGGCATGGTCATTTGTGGTTATCCACAACCATGTTCATGGTCATGGCCATTGTTATGATCATGGTCATGGTCATGATCAACATATTCAAGATCATCCATGGTCATTGTCATGGTGATTATCAATTGTAATATAAATATATAATTAATAATAAATATATTTAATAATAATATATTTATAATTAATGTATAAATATATTAATTATAATATAGTTATACAATATAATAATGTATAAATATGTTATTATAATATATTAATGTACTAATACATTAATGTAATAATGTAATACTTTAATATATTTGTGTAAAAATGTATTTTTACTTTATTAATGTATTATTATTACTTTATTATTTTTTATGGTGGTCAAGTATGGGCATAATTAAGGTATGATCAATTATAAGAAATGTATTAATGTAAACTATTAATACTTTAAAAATATGTTAATTATTAATTCATAAATATATTAATTATAATATATTTAAATATTATAATAATGAATTAATACAATATTATAATGTATTAATATGCCTTATGTATGTTAACTTTATTAATGTATCATTATATCATTAATTATTACTTTATTATTGTATAAATATTTTATTATTGTAATAATACTTTAATGTAATAATGTAATATTTTAATGTATTTTTGAATACTTTAATACTTTTTATAATGTATGAATGATTTTTGAATGTATTAATATTTTATCATTATATCACACTATTACTTTATTATTGTATAACATTTTATTATTGTAAATAACACTTTAAATGTAATGCACATTTTAATGTATTTTGAATACTTTAATACTTTTTATAATGTATGAATGATTTTTGAATGTATTAATATTTTACTAATATATTATTATAATATATTAATGTGTTTTTATTTTAATAATTTACTAATATTTTAATTAATATTACTCTTTATTATTGTATAAATATTTTATTATTGTAATAATACCTTTAATGTAATAATGTAATATTTTAATGTATTTTGAATACTTCTAATACTTTTTATAATGTATGAATGATTTTGAATGTATTAATATTTCCTTTATTAATATATTATTATAATACTATATTATTAATGTGTTTTATTTTAATAATTTACTAATGTTTTATTAATATATTGTATTAGTAATATTACTTAATTAATACATAAACTAATATGTATTAATGCTAACGTTATAATATATATTAATGTATTATTATTTTAATTTATAAATTATATTAATCTATTATTCATTAGATTAATTAATTTCAAATTAATTAATATATTAATATAGTCCCTAAAATTTCAATTGGCAAGTGTCATGATATGAAGTGTGTTATGTTCGATGAGGTTCCAAGTTCAAATCCCCTCGACTTCTACCCTACAGACTGCTAAGGGGTATATGTAATATAACGATATGTCTACATTTGTAAAAGTGATATATAAAATCAACCAAATGTTTCTTGTTATAACATTATAGTGAAGTATGAAGAACATTTAAATACACTAATATATTATTTTTCCAAGAAAAATCTTGTGGAAAAACCAAAGGGATCCTTCCCTAATAAACATAGACTAATGCACCTCACCTAGAAGAAATGGATGTGTGTATTCTTTTTTCAAGAAAAATTTCCTAGAAAAACAAAAAAGATCCTAAAATATTGACTAACATACCTCCTAAACTAGTTAGTATATGTTGATACACATCAAACAATAAGCTTTGAATCAAACACCTACTAAAATGTAACTAACCAAATAACAACAAAATTCTATGATAAAATCACATAAATATCATAAAAAGAGAACCAAAAACCATTAGTGTTCTAAGATACATGATAAGGTATATGATGTTTAACCAACATACACATAAAGTTCAACCACACTGATATCATTCTCAACTAAAAATCAGTATATATAAATACATTGAAATATATGCTATTTAAACATTAACTTTGAAAATTCACATAAAAATTAACCGAAAATCTGTATATTGAAATCCTATTCTATTTAAACATTCATTTTGAATTCATGATTAAAACAATATACCTGCTACGCTTATTAAAACTAATTGAAAACTGTGATATTAAAATCATATTTTATTAAATATTCATTTTGAATTTATAGAATTAAAATAATAAAAATTGCTACAGTTATACAACAAATTATATTTCAAATTTAATGAGGTAATTGATCAAAGCATGCACAACTCCATTGACAATGGGCAGATTTAATAGGGGTTTAGTGCTTAATAAGTTTTCTATGGACAGGATTAAATATGGCTGGAATATTCTTAATAGTCACACAAAATAAATGGTTGTGATTTCAATCATTAACTTCCTAGCTATTATAAAGACATCAGTTTATGTGTTTACTTTTTTACATTTACATAATCATATTTAAAAATTACTTTGATAGCTAATTGATTATCACGTAACAGAAATTAAAATATTAACACGACATAAATGAAGCCCAACAGTTTTTTTGTTAATCAATAATAAAATTTAATATATTCTTTTAAAGATTCTTTTCATCTTATCAACCTTTCTACGTTGATCAACCACAATTATGTGACTGTGCTAGTATCATATTTAATTTACTTAAGCCCCTACTTTTTAAAAATGAGTAAAATCATTGACAAAATAAACGGGAACATAATCACCCATACAACTTTAATTTGGTATCTCCTTTTTTATCTTCAATTAATCATTATGTAATCATATTCACATTATTTCTGAGTACATTACGATACTCAATTAACTGTTCAAAATTTTCTCGATCTTTAATTCTTAACTGTTCAATGCTCGGCAGCCTCTCTGATCTTTTCGGCATACGTTTCAGTTTGCGACAGTTTTTTATTTGAAAAATTATAAACCGTTAGAAGCTTGGAAATGCCCTGTCCTCCTCCCAACTCCGAGAATTCGTGCATTTCACAATACTTCAGTTGTTCATTCCCACCGAACCGTGAAACTTGGAGGAGCTGGATGCAGCTTCTGAGCCGGATTGCAGGGGTGTGATAGATGCAGCAGTAGTAGGGGGTTCGTTAATTGTTGTAGGTGGGCTGAGGCTATGATGAGAAGAGAACACAGGAGGGGGTGGGTGTCTCCACTGACGCAGCGCGGTATCCAACGGAGGGGGTGGGTGTCTCCACTGAGGCTGCACGGTATCCAACAGAGGGGGTGGGGATGTCCACTGAGGCTGAGCGGTATCCAAGAGAGGCGGTGGGAATGTCCACTGAGGCTGCGCGATATCCAACGATGGGGGCTTGGAGGAGCTGGATGCACCTGCTGAGCCGGATTGCAGGGGAGTGATAAATGCTGCAGCAGTGGGGGGTTCGTTAATTCTTGTAGGTGGGCTGAGGCTATGCTGAGAAGAGGACACAGGAGGGGGTGGGTGTCTCCACTGAGGCTGCAGCATGTCTTCCAACAGAGGGGGTGCGAATGTCCACCGAGACCACTGAGGCTGCGCGGTATCCAACGGGAGGCGTGGGAGTGGGGGTGTCCACTCAGTTGGAAGTGGGGGTCTCCTCTGAGGCTGCCCAGTATTCAACAGTGGGTGTCTCCACTGAGGCTGCGTGGTAACCAACGGACGGGGTGGGATTTCAAACTTAGGCAGCGGGCCCGTTATAAACAGGGTTTCTAAAATTGGTCCTGCCTGCACGATGGCATCTAACAACTTGCCTCTCTCTGGCAAGGTGCCCAGGGGCACCCCAAGGTAGGATTCTGGTGGCTCTGGCTGACCGGCAGGTACGGCTGCTGGGGTGGAGCCGAGATTCGAAGGAAGGAGATTCGAAGGAGATGTGGGGTCGTGAGACGTCATGTGACCGCCAGCTGACGGTTCTGGGACTCCGAGAGATAGATTTGATTGCCGCCGCCGTCTCCTTGCTTCTGCGGCCGCCGCCTCCTCCTCCCGGCTCCGCCGCCCCTTACTTGCTTCTGCTGCCGCCGCCACCTCCTGCCGCCGCCTCCTCCGTGCTTCTGTTGCCGCCGCCTCCTCCTGCTGCCGCCATCGCAAATGGTCTCTCGACTTATTTTGGACAAGAAGCGGGAGATGGTATTCGGCCTGAATCTGCTGCACGGATTCTTGCCTCTCGACTAAACTTAGATTCAGATCGTTGTGGTGATACAACAGTTGATCTCCTAACTCTGTGAGATTCGAACCATGGATCTCTGGAGACGAATTATCTTGGACAAGAAGTGGGAGACGGGATTCGGCCTGGTGCTGCTGCACGGATTCATGTCGCTCGACTAAACTTAGACTCTGATCGTTGTGGTGATACAACTGTTTATCATTTAAGTCAAGAAGATTCGAATATTGGTTCTCTAAAGACGAGTTATCTTGGACAAGAAGCGGAAGATGGGATTCGGCCTGGGGCTGCTGAACGGATTCTTGCTGCTCGACTAAACTTAGATTCTGATCGTTGTGGTGATACAACATTTGATTTTCTAACTCGGTAAGATTCGAACCATGGATCTCTGAAGACGAGTTAGCTTGGACAAGAAGCGGGAGATGGGATTCGGACTGGTCCTGCTGCACGGATTCTTGCCGCTCGAGTAACCCAATAAGATTCGACCAATCGATCTCTGAAGACGGAGTCGCAGGTTGGTGCAGATCGGCGTCTAGCCGGTGATCAAGATGCAGGAAGTCGAATTGGTCAGCCTGTCTGTCGAGCGGAGAAGAAATTGAATGCATGGCAGCGGCGGCGGCTGCGAGGGTGGTGCTGTCGGGCCACTGGGAGAGATCGCTACAGATGACGTGTTCCTGCGCATTTGTTAGCGTGGAATATTCTGCGGGTCTATGATTGAGGTTCTGCCGTTCCTTTTGCGCTTCATCTCGTTGTCTGCGAATGGTTTGTGCATTTATTAGCTTGGAGTATTCTTGCGCTTCGTCTCGTTGTCTGCGAATGGTTTGTGCATTCATTAGCTTGGAATATTCTTCCCGTCTATGATTGAGTTTCAGCCGCTCCTTTTGCGCTTCCTCTCGTTCTCTGCGATCGGTTGTCGAGAGTTCCTGTAGTTCTTCGTGAATGCTTGTCATGAGCTCCTGGAGTTCAAGCTGTATGGCCTCCCGGGATTGTCCCAGCGCCTCTGCAACGGCCCGCGTTCGAATGTTTGTCAAGAACTTCTGGAGTTCAAGCAGTCTGGCATCCCGGAATTTTCTCAGCACCTCTGTGTCGCCCCGCGTTCGTTCCAGCTCCAAGGATACGCGGAATAAGAAATTTATCAGCTCTTCGATATCCTGTAAACATACAATACAAACTATTATTTAAGGCGATCGGCGCCGCCATTAATGTTTTCCGCTTTTTTTTCTGGGTAAAACCACAAACAAATTAATCTATTCTTAACAAACATGAGAATCGATCCTGGCTCATTGGAAGCAACGGATAAAACAAAGAAACGATAGAAGAAGCAATCCCTGGTTAAAAAACAAATTATACCCTCTCCATGCTGCTGCAGCTGCTCCTGAAGAATTAAAGACTTATAACCAGGCGGCGTTATTGTCGTTAGGGGCGTAGGAGATATTAACCATGATGATGGTTAGATTATGAAAATTCATGTTACAGAGCTGATTATATTCTTTTTTCTCGTCCCTCATACGTTCGAATAATGATAATAATAATCATAACGCTTTCTAATAATCAGGACGCTGATGACAAGGAGGAGGAAGCCGATAATAAATTACATCCCAGGCAGCAGTGTCCGAATGGAACCCGGACACCCTTATTCTTTTCCCGCCGCTGCCGCCGCCGCCGCCGCCGCCGCCCCGTCCGACGGCCTCTTTCTAATCAATCCAAAGAGGTATCGCATGAGCAGGTAAGATTAATAAACTACTATATATCACAGCCGCTAACTCAGCTGTTAAAATTCCCTATGCAGTAAAAATTTCTTGGTAGTTGGATTTTGGATTTGTCTAGTAAACAGTAACAAAAAAAATCATATTGTAAAGGGATAGGAGGCATAGCATTTTATATTAGAAAGATAATTTTTCTTCAACTTCATAAATAACTTTATGAGATAGACCCTCTTAATAAATATATTTTTATAGAAATTTCACACATCAATACTAAGAAGATGTATATAGCAATTTGTTATTTTGCACCTATTAATTCTACTTTTATAAGAAAGACAATCTAGATAGAAATTATCCCTATAATATTTTAGAACAAGATATTTACACTTTGAAAAAATGAAAGTAATCTACTCTTGCTACATCATTTTGCTAGGAGACTTTAATGCTAAAATTGCAACTAACCAAGTTATTCTTTTAAACAATGATTCCAACCATGATCCTTTATGGCTAAATGAAGACCTTGTTTTAGTTAATAGCTACAAAAGGAGCTCTGAAGACTTAAGTTAGAATTTGTTTTGTATTGAGCTACTCAAGCTCTGCAATTCTGAAGACCTTATAATTTGCAATGGAGCAATGGAGTGGCCAAACTCCAACCAAATGACTTGTATTCATGGTCTAGGTAGTAGTGTTGTGGATTATATGATATTTGATATGTTCGTTTCCAATCAAATAACAACTTTTGACCTTTTAAATGCCCATGGGGTGACTCTTATCATAGAACTTTAACCCTAACTCTAAACTTTGTCGTGCACTTGTTTTTTGACAAAAGTAAAGGTGATATTTTCTTAAACAATTTAAATAGTGAATTACATCTCTTAACTTATATCTCTTAACTTATAAGGACAACATTGAAGACCTCTATCATAATTTTACAACTACCCTTTCCACTTGTATTAACAAGTTCTCAAGTTCTCTTTTGAGGTGTCTGTAAAAAAAATAATAGAGTCAACCCTTGGTATGATAAAGAATGTAAAATTGTTAGGAAATCCATTAGATACTCTTCTAATGAGTCTTTCAAATGTGATAAGATGAATATGTACAATTCCCTAATTAATAAGAAAAAATGGTACTATATAAGGAAAAGGGAAGAGTGACTTTTACACCTATCTAAGCTTGATCCTAAAAAGTTATGGAGGCAAATTTTAATTCGCAATACTAAAGAAAATAATATGATTCCCTTAAGGGATTGGAATTCATACCTTAAAAGTATTTACGAGTTCCCTAATGCTATGGACACCATTCCTATTCTTCCTATAGAGGATGAGGATTTTCTTTGGATGACATAGAGTTTTGGGTTAAGTGGCTTGCAAATATGAAAGCTAAGGAGCTATTGTTGGACACTTGGGCTGACTCAAGTTCTGATCTCAATAGGTTTCTAACAAAACCTTCAAAACTATCGATCCTCCAAGTAAACCAGAAGGCAATGCTGCGCGCACAATGCAGTCTCACCTGAGATAGCTTTATGTAGGATTGAAATACCCAGATGTTTGCAGTCTAGGAAGGGATTGGGGTTGTATTTTTATCCTTTTCCTCATGCATTAACATTAATATTCATTTATCTACTTCTAGGATTCATTCATCATTAAACTACGCATGCATGTTGTTATAATCAGAATTAACCATTCATTCTTTAATTGATAAATAACATAACATCAAAGAATCCATTCAAACACATTAATACACTATATTTATTGTGGTTCACCCCTCCCTTGGGGATATGTCCACAATGATCTGTCTCTTTTGCTCTTTTATTCATTCTTCTGTAAAATCTGTGTTATGCTCATTACATCTTCAGGGTTACAAAAAAGGAGGGTAAGTACCCTCTTTGAGGCAGAGTAGATCACACCAGCCTCCACATCCTGTGACCTATCCATACAAAACTAGCTTATTCAACTCAACATTATATTTCCTCACCTAATTAATCAATAATCAACTGAACAACAATCAACAAATAATCAACCTCTCATTTACTTCCTTGGTCTTTATTTATACTACTCTATTGGCTTATAGCCATTACATTTTTGTCAAAACCCCAACCCTAACATGGTTAGATCTGTCTGCATGTGCACCACATTGTTTTTCCTCCTTCTGCATGCTTCTTTTCCTTCTTTTTCTGCATGTTGATTTTTTTCCACCTATGGCGCATGCTCCAAAAATAACTCTTTCCCTCCAAAAATAGGCATGTGCCCAAAATATAATTTCCTCCCAAAATGGGCCTACGCCAACAGGCCCCCAACACTGACATGTGGCTCATCTCGAGCCATTGTGCCTTAGTTCACACTCTGGATGACTAGCTACAACTCGTGAACCACTTTTGATAAGTGGCGAATTTCTGTTTCACTTGGGTGCTTTGCTCTGCCAATGTCTCCACACTATGCGTTCTAATGTGCTCTTCTAACACTTGTTTGCATTATGCATGAATTTTCTCTATTGTCCCTTTCTGTGCTTGTAATTGTTTGATCATCCTCTCTGCGTCCTGATGTAGTGGCTCCAACTGAGCCTGTCTTGTTTGTTTGTCATCATGAGTAGCCTTCAGTGTTGCCTGCAAGTTCTTCATATCTTGCACACTCCTCATCCTCTCAAGGATTTCCATGGCCTTCTGTTGTTGCTTTAACTCCTGGATGTCGATCATTATCTTCTCCTGTTTCTGGTCCAACCGCTATATTTTCTCGTTCTCTTCCAAGCTAGTTCATATTTGAGCAGTTTTTTCATATAGGTCCTGCACTTCCTTGGCTTCTTACACAATACTGTCGATGTGCGCAATAGCCTCATGTTCCCTTTTCTCTCTAATTTCTGGAGGTGTAGAAGGAGTCAGTTCTCCGTGAGCTCGATAATATCCTTTTTCTACTATTCCATATCCCACACAATATTATGAAATTTCCCTTAAGGTGTGTCTTTTGGCTCCTGTGCACAGTCTGGGATGTTGTTGCAGACTGTTGTTAGTCCCTTCTCCAATATGTCTGCTCGTTTCTTCTCCTCCTCCTTCTCTAGAGTCAATTGATCACATGTTATTTGTACCACTTCGATTACCTCTTTGCCAACTTCCAAGTTGGTGGCATTTGTGCGGGCTCCGGAGTGGAGTTCTTACATCACGCTTGCATGTAGTTTGTATAGTGCCTATATATGGATTGGTGCTATAACCAACTCAATTCGGTCGATGTCCCCCACTGGCTTCTATTTTGTCTCCTCGTCCATTCGTAGCATATTCTATGTGACCATGAAGGTGTCACTTCCCTTAACCATTATCTCCACTGTTTCCTCTTAGGCCTTCTGTGCAGGGGGTTGTTATGTATTTTCTGGTTGTTGCGTTGTAGCTTGCTTTATTGTAAAAATACACATCCTTTGTAGAGTATCATGGATGTCCACTAATTTTTCCATGATGTATTCCCTCTTCCCCTCAAGTGCGCGGACCACATCTTCCCCCCTGTCCTGGAATTTTTTTGCCACTAGCTCGACATTGTCCTCTGTCAGGGTGATGACTGGAGCATTCTTAGTGTATTTCATATTCTTGCATGTTTCCTCCTCCTACACTGTAGTTATATTTTCATGTGAGGGATGCACCCCATTCTTCTTTTTCTGTGCCTCCTCCTCTTCAGGCCGATAGGTTTATCCATTCTTGGAATCCCCCTTAACTTCTGCCATGGACATCATTTCTTTCCTCCTTGGGTTCTTTGGCGTTGTGGTGCTTCCTGTCACTTGAGTGCTCACTGCAATCTTCTTGGTGTTGTCAACCGGGATACTTGTCTTTGTCGATTGGCCTACCTTGACTTGCTCCTTGGTTTTGTCTGTTGTTTTTGTTGTTGGCACCTTCCACTATGTGGTCTGATCTTTAATGATCCAATCCACCTCTTCCCTTGAGATGCAATACTGCATCTCCAACCATTTTTTCTTCGGGTCCTTTGTGGCTTGGATACACCTATGGTGTTTGTATGCCTTAAATATGGAAATCCCTTTCTATTCATAGGCCACCTCAATAGGAATCCTCCACACATTGGCAATTTTTTGTTGCATGCCTTCTAGAAACATTGCAAACACTGCATTGTTTGCTTGTTGATTTTTATTGTCTTTTGCTTGCCAGAGGGATTCCTATCATGTTGCATAACACTTCCCCATCTTGTCGACAAACATTGAAAACTTTGGCTCCTGCCAACCTACCAAATTTATGAGTATTATGAGCTAGGAATAATGGAACTTAGTTCCATTGTCCTGGTCGTCCCTACAGTCGATCAAAAATTGGTACAAGAGGTACAACACCCAGCTAAACATTACTCCTTTCATGCACTGCGCGGTGACTTCTATGACTCCTATTGGAGCCTCTTGTTTCCTGCACTTTCTCAACATTTTGTAAGCCATTATATTTCTGGTGAACCTTATCGCGTTGTCGTTAATGTCTTTAAGAAAAATACCCATGTTTCCCCTGTTGGTGCCAAACTACGCTTTTACTATATCAACAATCTTTTTTTTGCATGCTTTATTTTCCAAGTATTCTTTAGGTTGTGCGGAAATAGTGGGAAACCCAATAATTTTGGGAATCAATGCCACATCAATTTGGATTGGCCCATCCATCCATAGAATACCTCTATCTACCCTAGACAATAGTTTTTTGACACACAGGCCCATGTTCTTATCATGCCTGAAGTGCGGTATGTCCAGGAGGTTCACGATGCCAGAGTTGTAGAGCCCTATTATCCACTATGGAGGCTCCATGATGAGTCTTCCAAGGGGTCCTATCTCCCCCATGTCTATCAAATAGGTTCCATCTTCCAAGTCTGGAAATTTTTCTGCATCACGAACATCATGGTATGAGTATCTAAGCTTGGGCACTTTCTCGAGCATGTCCTCCACTGTGACCACTACGTCTAGGATATATGGGAGTGTGATATCTGTGACATCCCGCACCTTTATTTTTTGGCCGACAACGGGTTGGCCTTTCTTCGTTGTTTCAGTCATATCTTCCTCATACCCCTCAAAATCTGGTTGAGTTGTGATATCCTTGATCAATACCTCCTCCGCGTCATGACCCTATTGTTGGCCCTTCGTTTCCTCAGGTTTGGTCGGTGTTTCTGGGTTAGGGTTTGTGCTGCCATTTAGGTTTGCGAAGATCTGACCCATTTCTCCTTGTGTCGTTGTCGAGGTTTCCTCCTCTACCCTTGTCAGGCTGAGCGACTCTGTCTCTGAGGTAGTGACATCTTCTAGCTCAACAAGATTCTTGGGAGCCACCATCCTTTGCTTTCTTCTTTCTCCCTGTAAAGTAGCCATAAGATATTTCCCTGGAGCGCCAACCTTTGGAGGTGTCATGATGTTGGCTGAGTAGTCAAGTGTTATTTCCTTTACCCAATTTCGCCTAGTTCGGGCTCTAAAACTCTCTATGTGCTCTAAAATCGCTAAGTGTCAAACTGACCCATGCTTTTTTCTCTTTATAGACCCTGTTACACATTATTTTGGTCACCTTGATGATGATTACATAAACATGTATTCAGGTTCCCAATATAATCTTTTGCCTGAGAAAAGAAACCTCTTTCCACCCTTGCAAAATGAATTTTTAGACGACCGTTGCAAGCTTCTCATTTTACACAGTGCGAAAATCCCTGATTTCCACATGTTGCACTATAGCCAGCTTGCAGGATTTCCATAGGCTGCTATATAGGCAGGTCACGACAATGCTTTAAAACTAAAAGAGGAAAGAAGTTCTAGTAGCTTCTAGAAGTGGAATCTTCTGGAAATATGAGGTGGTGTCCGTATGGTTACGATCCTAATGACTTCTCTGATTTGATGGGATCATCCTCATCTATTTAACCACTTCAAATTCTCCTATATTGATCTGGATTATTTTCAGCACGAAATGAGAGCGGAGATATAATAACGAAATGCANAAACACAGATATACAGTAATACATGATTTCTATTAATCAAAGAAATGTATAGAGACTGTAAAAATACAGAGTGAAAGACTTGCTAGAATGGTGGCAGCTTATCTCTGAGAAGAGATGTGACGGCTACTCGCATTCACAAGAAGATGATTACAATGAGGCTCTGAAGGCCTTTTTACAATAAACGGGAATGCCAAAAGTCCTAAACATCCAAAAATCTAACCCTAGGAGATGAAGCGTGTTAAGAACCACACATCAATATAGCATAGAAAAACCTCAGGAAAAGTACTCAATGCCTTGAAAAAGAGATAATTTCAGAAAATAAGCCTCTTCGAGGGGGCAACCTCCTTTTACCCCACTTAAAATGTTCAAGTCCAAGATGATTCAAAATGAAAATGTCTCCTTGGTATATATAGGAGACTAGGAGGTTTAATGGCCTAAANCTACATTTGTAAAAAGTGATATAAAATCAACCAAATGTTTCTTGTTATAACATTATAGTGAAGTATGAAGAACATTTAAATACACTAATATATTATTTTTCCAAGAAAAATCTTGTGGAAAAACCAAAGGGATCCTTCCCTAATAAACATAGACTAATGCACCTCACCTAGAAGAAATAGATGTGTGTATTCTTTTTTCAAAATTTTTTTTCTAGAAAAACAAAAAAATCCTAAAATATTGACTAACATACCTCCTAAACTAGTTAGTATATGTTGATACACATCAAACAATAAGCTTTGAATCAAACACCTACTAAAATGTAACTAACCAAATAACAACAAAATTCTATGATAAAATCACATAAATATCATAAAAAGAGAACCAAAAACCATTAGTGTTCTAAGATACATGATAAGGTATATGATGTTTAACCAACATACACATAAAGTTCAACCACACTGATATCATTCTCAACTAAAAATCAGTATATATAAATACATTGAAATATATGCTATTTAAACATTAACTTTGAAAATTCACATAAAAATTAACCGAAAATCTGTATATTGAAATCCTATTCTATTTAAACATTCATTTTGAATTCAGATGGAATTAAAATAATAAAAATTGCTACAGTTATTAAAAATTAATTGAAAATCCGTATATTAAAATCATATTTTATTTAAA
>SNQJ01S0016186.1:45425-70101 GCA_010110895.2 Picea sitchensis
TCAAGGAAAAGTAGTTACAGTGGACCAACTGGACTTCTTCAACTCTGACACACATACCAACAACACACATTTCATCGCTAAGACACCCCCTGGGTATGAGAATGTCAGTGTAGGTCTACTCAAAGATTCTACTTGATGGGTACATTTTTGATCCCACCACCCGATGTTCCACCACCTTTGGTTGCCTCGATCAACATGATTTCCACCTCCGTTCGTGAAACCCATTCATCCTTTGACCCATGGCTAATCCCCAAATCCAATGATTATTCACACTATGGTGACCAGATGCCTTTAAGTATGATTGAATCCTCCTATCAAGCCATTCAATCGACATCACCCTCTATCCCCTCTCTTGTCGATTCATCTCTTGATCCTTTTCATGTGATTTTTCCCATATACAAGATGATTATGTTAGTTATGTCTATGGAGGACACTCCGTGGGACGATGGACATCATCGTTCCATTCTCTTCCTGGAACCACACACCCTTGAGAGTTACCAACGGATTTCGACCATGTTGACTGTTGTCATTATTACTTCAGTTCCTGACTCTACACACGATGTGTTATACAAAGGGAACTTAAGAAACATTTCACCCACCATCCCCCTCAACATCTCTATCAAACATGGAGTTGTTGAAAATGTCCATATCGGAGCTTCGTGTTCCACTAATGAAATTGTCACATATAAGTCACTTTTCCAAGAATTTTGTGACATCTTCACATGGATCTATGAAGAGATGCCTGGCATTGACCTCGATATTGTTGTCCACGAAATTAAGACATACCCAGGTGCTAAACCTGTTCGACAGAGACTTTGCCCGGTCCACCCACGCAAAGAAACCGCTATCAATCTTTAAGTCAAAAAACTTCTTAAAGATGGCTTTATTTATCCCATGGCTTTAACTGATTGGGTATCCAATCTCATTCCAGTTAACAAGAAACAAGGTACGATCCACGTATGCGTTGATTACAGGGACATTAATAAAGCTTATCCTAAAGACAACTTTCCCACCCCCTTTGTCGACCAGATTGTTGACGAATGTGATGTGAGTGAAATCTTCTCTTTGATGGAAGGTTTCTCCGGGTATAATCAGATCAACATCTTACTCGCGGATCAACACAAAACCTCTTTTATTTTTCCTTGGGGCACTTTTGCCTACCAGAAACTGCCCTTCGGTTTAAAGAACGTAGGTGCCACATTTCAATGCTCTATATCTTATGCTTTCCATGATATTAAGCACATTGTACAACCATATTTAGATGACCTACCAGCACATTCCATGCATCGTCGTGATCATCTGGCCCATATCCGAGCTATTTTCCTTCGCTGTCGGTTCTGTCGTATACGTTTAAACCCACACAAATGTGTCTTTTGTGTGGAGTTCGACCAACTCTTAGGATTTATTGTATCACATCAAGGGATCAGGGTAGATCCTTTGAAGGTTGAGGCGATTCTCAATCTCCCTCCTCCTTCTTCACTTCTCCAGCTACAAAGTTTGCAAGGGAAGGACAAATTTCTACGTCATTTTATCCCAAATTATGTTGAGCTAACACTCGGATTTACTCGACTATTAAAGAAAGGCTCTGAATTTTTATCGGACATCACTTCCAAAAAATCCTTCAAAGCTTTGAAATTGGATTTAACCCGTTCCCCACTACTTTTCTCGCCCGATTATAGTTGAGATTATTTCCTTTATCTCGCTACTTTGGATTAGACCATCACCATGGTTCTGGTCCAAGAGGACGATTCTCACGATAAACATGTCATTTATTATTTGAGTTGGAGTCTGACGACTACTGAAGCCAAGTATTTACATGTTGAAAAAATGGCCTTGGCAGTTGTTCAAGCTGTCCAATGTTTCCGACACTATATCCTTTTACATAAGACCACCGTGATTTTCGATTGCAACCCTATGCAACACATCCTTACATGCCAGTTTCTAGGGGGAAAATACTCCAAATGGATTGTGATACTCCAGAAGTTTGACTTAGAGTTTGAACGTGCTAAATCTAAAAAATCCTTGGTGTTTGCTGAATTGATATGTGACCTTCCCTGTTCTGAGACGGAAAATGTAGTTGAGGATTCATTACCGATGAATCCCTTTTTCTGATCAGTTTCAATGACCTTTGGTATGGATATATCATTATATATATCCAGACTCAGACTTGCCGGCCCAATTTGTCTAGTACTGACCATCATCGCATACGTTACCAAGCCCGTCAGTATATCATCCTCGGTGATACTCTTTATCACCATGGAGTTGACTCCATTTTTTGAAGATGTCTCACTTATGATGAGGCTGAGAAAGATTTGAGTGACTACCATTCTAGAGCATGTGGTGGTCACATGTCTGGGTATGCTACTGCCCAAAAGATATTACGAGCTGGATATTTTTTGGCCTTCTTTATTCAAAGATTGTATTACTGTCGTCCAAAAATGCCATGCCTGCCAAACTTACAACAACAAAAAAAGATCTCACCCCGCTCCCTTATATCCTGTAGTTTATGTTGGACCCTTTGCTAAATGGGGCATCGATTTCATGACATGTAACCCTCACTCATCCAGGGGGCATGGGTACATTATTGTAGCCATAGATTATTTCATGAAATGGGCCGAGGCAATGCCTACATTCGACAACATGAGAAAAAATGCAGCCCTATTCATCTTCAATCACATTATTACACGATTTGGAATCCCATAGGCTATCATCAATGATCATGGTAGCCACTTCCGAAACTTTATGATGTCTAATCTTACAAAAAAGTTAGGTCTTCGACATGAAAACTCAACCCCCTACTATCCACAGGCCAATGACCAAGTCAAAGAAATAAACAAAGTACTTATTACCATGCTTCAACGGATTATCGGAATTCACAAAATGAGTTGGCAAATGATGTTGTTCTTAGCATTGTGGGACTATTGGACATCCGTCAAGTCAGCCACGAGGTTTACACCTTTACAATTAGTGTACAGTTTAGAAGTTGTTCTACCGATTGAATTTGAAATTCCATCTTTAAAACTAGCTGTCCAACTTCTCCCAAACACCTCTGCTAAGGAGGAACACTTATTGTATCTTACACAATTGGACGAAACCCATCATGATGCCACCCTAGTTATTGAAACCCAGAAGAAACGCGTAAAATCCCAATACGACAAACATGTCAAGCCACGCATGTTTTCTGAAGGTGATCTAGTTCTCCTCCATGAACAAGATCGTGATTTTCTAGGAGCCGAAAAATTTGAGGCTATGTGGTGAGGCCCTTATATTGTGAAAAGAGTTTTGGAGAAGGGAGCATATGAGTTAGTAGATTATGATGGCATTCCTTTGAGTGAACCCAGAAATGGGCTTTACTTAAAGAAGTACTATGCTTAGCCTATCTCTACATAAGCACTTGTATTTTTACTGTATCATACTCTTGTGTGTTACTTTAGTGTGTTTATGCTATTTGAATTTGACCCCTGGATACTTACCTTGCATTGTGTTTGGTCTCTAGATGTCGGTGTTTTCATTGCCTTATATTGGCTTCGTCGATGGTGCTAGCCGTAGTACCCGAAATTTATCTTCTGTTGCTTGGGAAATCTATACACCCCCAAATGAACTTATTTCTCTACAAGGTGTTTGTCTCAGTCGAGTGACCAATAATATCACAGAGTATAGCATGGTCATCAAATTATTGACTAGTGCTATTTCGCTTGGGATTCGTTGCTTCATCATACGACTTGATTCATAGCTAGTAGTACTACAATTAAACAATGTCTATACTATCCGAAGCCCTACTCTATTACGGGTATATTTATGAATCCACCTCTTGGAACATCATTTCGATTATATTGAATATCAACACATTCTTAGGTGTCTAAATACATTAACTGATGCTCTAGCTAATTATGTATTAGACAGACATTTGTAATTCCAATCAAATTTCACATATTGTACAAAAAGCAGAGTAAACCGGTAAAAGCCTCATGTATATATATATATATATATAATGATATAATGTTTACAAAAAGAGTTTTCATCTGAAGATCAAAATATCAAAATATAGAGCCCATGTCCCCTACAAAATAACATCATGGATGCCTCTTGCGATAGCATACTACTGCTCTCACTACCCTATGTAGTAACCGACTAAGTGAGCCATATACGCCTACAGTATGGCATTGATAATGCCTCGAGATCTCCTCGATGGATATATCATGGATGTCTGTCGTCAAGCCTTCCATGTTTTTCTCTATCGCATCATAATCCTTGGTATCCCATCCAGCTACTACGTCTGCCTCTCCTCATTTATGAATAGGAGAAGAGACCGAGGGTCAATGTGGCCCTACATCTGCATGATCAAATTTTTTTTATTAGTCTTTTGATTGGAAACAAAAAAAAACATTAAATATTTGAAAAAAAAAACTCATAAAAACATTGTAAAAAACAAATGTATTTCTTACCTAGATCTCCACACTGAGATCCCTTAGGGAGAACCAAATTTGGATCACCCTGAAAGTCTAGACCGACATAAGAATAATCATCAATCATTAGGATTTGCAGTCCTAACCAATTGAAGAATGCATCGTCATACTTCACAATCCATCCCGCCACATTCCGTGTCATCAGGTCACACCATCTTTTCATTCGTGGGTATATCGGGGATGGTATTCCCCATTCCACCTATAGGCGTAGGTGTGGAACTCTTTATAGTAAGAAAGATACTAAAATGGACCCATAACCGAACTGTTTTAGGTCCCCATTCTTGCTTTTTGTGAGTTAAGTTTTCATGCTGTGTAATACACTGTCACACTGATTGAATACTCAAGGCTCCAAGCATTCAATAGCATATTAAAAGTAAATTTGGAGTGCCATGTGTGGCGAATCACTCCTTGCCATCCGTGCAACAGTAAAAAGGATGGTTCTGAGGGTCAAATCTCTCACACCTCGGATTCCTACTTTTCCTTTACGTCTTTCGGCATTAGGTTCACAATGCCGATGAATGTACTCACTCATGGGCAATCCACCACCTCGACCACCTATCAGAGTCACGCATGCCCCATGACATGAAAACCTGGTCAGGAAATAAATATCCTTAATATCTAAAGAGAGGACATGAACACCCACGTGGAACACTTGTTGTTCAGAATCCCACATATGAACCAGATATTCTAGTAATCTCCATTGGGATCTCATTCCATGAACTTTGAAGAATTTTAATAGACCACATTGCCAGAGGGAATTCATGGTCCTCGGATCATTTAAATCCATGAGATCATCTTCTTCGTGCTCACACTCTCGCTATTCCAACATCTTTGCAAGAAAACACCTGCATGGGAAACATAGAATATCTTCAACACACTTTTTCAACATTCTTTGGGATTTTTGTTGAGTCAACGTTCACTTTTCCGGCCGCTACGATCAAACTTCAAGTACAGTGCATAATTTCCACAAGCATGCCTTAACACACCTGTGAAATTCATTGATTTGCGCAGGGCCCTTTATAGGCCACTCGTGGTGGCCCCAACGCACGACTAGCAGTCCCAAATCATCAAAACATCTTGATTTTTTACCATCAAAAACAAAAATTAGTCCATTGAAAAGATAGAATATGAGATTCTTACCTATTTTATGCAATCCGTTCGTTGAATGATCCCCTGTGGCCTTCGCAATACTTCACCAAAGTTGAGGTAAAAAACAAGGGTTTCTGGTAAGTTTTTGACCAAGTGAAAATGAAATGTTGAAAAAGACTTTTTTCTTCTATTTATTTATTTTTTACCATTTTTTCTAATATTTTGTTTTATATAAATACATTTTAGTCAAAAACCCATTAACTCTAAAGTTCTTGTAAGTGTTGTTCCTTGCAGGAAAAAAATTAGGACCTTGGACAATGAATTATGGACATTTTTTTGTGATTTATTCTATTTTTGTCGCATATACAATTACTTTTTAGGGTTTTTCAAAAAAACCTCGAGCATAGTCTTTGTTCGTTCTTGGGCTCAAAAATCAATGAGAATGTAACCGAGTATACTTTTGTCATCTTTTTGTACTCTCTACGGTAACACGAAAACAACGAAACCTATGGAGAACTCTTTAAACTCTTTTCATGCTCCCTAAAAAGGAAAATATTGCCGAGAGACCTTGTTCTTTTTTCACGCTTGTAAAAGTATTTGAAGAAAAAGTTCGATGGGAAATAGTTTATCACTTTTTTGGTCCTGTCGAACTATTGTACAAAAAAGGAACTGAGAGAGTTCTCTTTTAAGTGTTTTTCCAGACTCTATAAACATGAAAAACCTTCGAGTTTTCTATCTTTGGAATCATTAAATAAACATCGACAGACCCATACGGGACCGAACCACTCCTTCTTAGGGTTCGTTAAATATACTCTGAGGGACTCGTTCAAATGATGAGCTTAAATTGACAAGCATATGTTATCCTCCTCAAGCTTGCGTAAAAATAAAGAGGTACTCACTAGAAATGGTGGGGGACAATTTGGGAAAGGAATGTGTCTCTGTGTTTGTATTAATGGCAGCAAGCATCGCTATTGAACATGACACCCCTCTTCGTCATTTGAATATGGGTTGGGTAATCCATTTGTCTCTTGTCTGACCTTCTGTAAGTTCATATCTTGGGTCATATTTGAGTCAATACTACCAAGATCATTGTCGTGTCGTTCATATGTTCAAGAGAAGTTCAACCAGAACCTTCTATCCAGTTGACCATCTGTAATTGTCCATTATTACCATGTCGGCCTTCCTTGTTTCAGTCCCAAGTCACATATGTATTTTTCTCTACCATAAACCTGTTACTCATTTCGTGTCATTGATGGGGATACATCAAGGCCCTCCTGTGACGAGTCTTTTCTTGTCGACTTAAACTCATTATCCAGGAAAAGACTTAGAAATTTTTTAGTACCTTAGAGCTTGCATGCCTCAATGGCAGGTTTCTTCACTTTCGATAGTGGATTCACACCATTGATCCCTGATCGAGATATTTTGTCAAGTGTTCGACTTCAAATCATTTATTCACACTTGTTGGATTATACTAGAGTACCATGGGAGTCATTGGCATCATTGGTGATTTCCCTCAGGCTTGTTAACATTTTTCATCAATGACTGGTAATCAAGTGGTTTCTATTCACGTTAGACTTCAACATCTGTAATCGCGTGACTAGAATTGTACTAACGGACGATGGATTGAAGACCCTGGACTTCATCATTTTTTGGTCCAGGTTGTGAAGGAGTATTTGTGATTTGTTTTGACACATAGATCCACCTTGTATGTTTCATGGCTATGTTCGTACTTGAGTTTTCGATGCATGGATCCACAGTGTATTCCTAGTGGCTATGCAAAATCTTGTTGACATGGATCCACGTTGTATAATTGGTGGCCATGACCTACATTTATGATTTCAATCATTTATGGTCTAAACATGGGAATGTCTGCTTCAGACATGGTGTGATATTGTACATATGATTTATTGTTTGTAGGTTCTTGATTGGTGCGACCCTATTTATAGACACATACACAGTTGTTTTACAAAKTATTTCGGATATTTCGAGTTCCAGCCTCATGCTTTGGGGGGAATTCTRTTACACATTATTTTGGTCACCTTGATGATGATTACATAAACATGTGCTCAGGTTCCCAATATAATCTTTTKTCTGAGAAAAGAAACCTCTTTCCACCCTTGCAAGATGAATTTTTAGAAGGCCGCTGTAGGCTGCTCCTTTTACACAGTGCGAAAATCCATGATTTCCACATACTGCAGTATAGCCATCCTGTGGGATTTCCGTAGGCTGCTATATAGGCAGGTCACAGTGATGCTTTAAAACTAAAAGAGGAAATAAGTTCTAGCAACTTCTAGAAGTGGAATCTTCTGGAAATATGAGGTGGCATCCATATGGTTACGATCCTACTGATTTCTCTGATTTGATAGGATCATCCTCATCTCTTTAACCACTTCATCTTCTCTTATATAATGACATGCTTCTCATGGAAAATGTTAGAGGTACAAGCATAAAGAATAATAGAGACTGAAGAAAAGAATAGGTTGAAGACTGTGTGAAGAATCCTATTTCAAGCGATGCTTGAGGTCTCCACTCATCCATCAAGATTTTGAGAGAAATATTCATGCAAATGTCGGAACAAATGTATGTGTGTGTTAGAATAAAGGGCTGCTGAAAGGGAACTTGTGACATCAAGACAATTCGGTTGTATCTTCTACCTTTCATTCATATAATACGGTGGCACATCTCTTTCCCATAAAATGATTGATATTTTATTACATGATTCCTTGATCACATGTTTAGGTTGTCATTGAATTTCACTATTGCTTCTTTCACGTTGGTTGATTTGTGCTATTGCAGATTTGATCTCATAGGAACATCGGAGTAAGGAAGGATCAAAAAAGACATAAGGAAGTGATTCATAAGGTATGCTATCTATTCCTTCTTTGGTTTTTAAAATCAATGATTGAAACCTAGGGAAAGCATTGTATTCCGTCTTGTTTTTTTCTAGATCCAGATGGATCTAGGGGGATTAGTTCATGTCTGCATATACTGATTTACCCGTTAAAAACCTGGTCATAAATGTTTGGCCGTATTTTTCACTTGTTTTGTGCATTTGCATAATGTCCAATTTTTCCTCCGCACAATCTTCCAAATTTTGTCACATCAGTTGTTGTGCACGGATTTTTCCACATTCTTTCTGTTCAACCAACTTCCTCCTCTTTTTTATTTTTTCTTCTTTTTCTACCTTTGTCTTCATTTTTATTCTTTTTCTCCTTTTTATGTCTTTTTATAAGTTTTTCTCTCTTAATATCTACTATAGTACACTATACACATGGCTTCCTTATTGCGCCGTGACTATTAATAGTTAGTAGGTCGATTATCCCTATATAGTTTCAGTTGAATATCATTCACCATTCCTTGCAGATCTGCTCCTGTCAAGTCCTTTAGTTGCACATATCCTCCATCTGTGACATACTTCACTTCATATGGCCCTAGCCAATTCATTATGAAATTACTAGAATGTTGAAATAATTTGTTGTCATAGATGAGGACTAGGTCTCCCTCCTTAAATCTCTTCTTCTTGATGTGTCTATCATTCCAAGATTTTTCCCTTGCTTTCTGCACCTCTTGGTGGAATCCTTCCTGAATCCTGTCTTCTTCTAGTTCCATTAGTTGACTTAACCTCTCTTGTATTATGTCTCTTTCTGTCATATTTGCAGCTACTACTACGTACAGACTGGGCACCAAAAATTCTAGCAGCACCGGTGCTTCTTGTCCATACACCAATATGAATGGTTTTTTCCATGTCAACTCCTTGCATGTAGTCCTATATGCCTATAATACTGTTGGTATTTTTAAATCCCAATCATCTCTATTAACATTGCAGATATTTGTCAATGCATTCTCCATAATCTTGTTGAAATCTTCTACTATCCTATTTGCCTGAGGATGACAGGGTGTACTCTTTTGGTGATAGACTTAAAATTACTCAGTCATAGCCTGGATGGTAATATTAATAAAATGGGTGTCTTGGTCACTCATCAAAATCATGGGACATCCAAATCTTATAATCACCTACTCAAATAAGAAGTGTGTTGTTGTCTTTGCACTGCAATCCTTGACTGGTGTTGCTTCTACCCATCTGGTTAAGTATTCTATCATAGTAATGATGTATATTTCTCCTTACCTTCTTGTTGGTGGATTAATAGGTTCGAAAAAAATCTATTTCCCACTTGTCAAATACCAGAGGAGTTACTTGGGGTCTTAGGGGCATCTCATCCCTCCCACTGGGTTTTCCCACTCTTAGATAGACATCACATTTTTGGCTATATTCACTCACATCTTTATGAACTGTTGGCCACCATAAACCTGCACACAATACCTTTTGCATGGTATCTTTTCCTGCACAATGTCCTCCAGCTATACCTTTGTGGTGAAACAACTCGGTTCACTTATGTAAATGCCCAATGTAGGTAGGACAACAGGTTATAATCCATAAACTTAGATAATATATTAAATAATAATGTATATGAATATGGGATGATTACAATGAGAATGGGGGCCCATTTATATATCTTCACAGGGGGTTCCATTTCATGAATAGGCACGTCCTTTAGATAAGACATGCCTTTTGATTTATGATGTGTTTAATTATTATATTTAATTATCATTAGTTATATCTATTTCTATATATATTGTGTTCATAACATTGGCTTCCCCTTAAAAATGCTTTGTCCTCAAAGAATACTTATGGAAGCCTTATCTCTTTCTCTGTCTTGTAATATCGTCTCCTTATTCTTTATTCCTGAATTAGTGATCGTTGAGGACTTGAAATGATAGTATCTTCTAAGAGCTATGTAGAACCATCGAATTGTAAGGGATTCTTCCCACCTTAAATCTATCGTCTGCACAATGGGGATTTTATGGGGTTCTTGTAGACAATTTGATGTATTTTGACTCCCATGATAACTTCTACCTTGAGCATCATTTGTAATGGAGGTAATAATTTTTTACATATTTGTCATTGGTTTCTGTGGATACATTGATTGGTTGAAGTATAGAATTTTGTGATTGGGATGTCTATAAGGAATCCTTGCAACCTGGTATTTACTTCATGTACTTGTAGCTTCTTCTTGAATAACACTTGGAATTGAATCTTCTTCATAGCCCTGGCTTGTTTCTACTTCGACATGTGAAGACCTATTTGCATCAACTGAATCCATTTCAGCTGTAAGGTTAATTGGGTATGTGTTAATTTCTTTATCCACCGCCATTTTTTTTCCATTAGAAGAGTTATGTAGTTCCATAGGTTCAGTCATTGTCTCTTTATCTACCAATGATTCCTTATTGGTAAGTTGTTCTAAATTTTTTTGTACCGTCTTCTTATCACTCTTTATCTTCTTAATATGGGTGGGTAAACTTTGATTATGTATTTTTAGGCATTAGTTTTATTCCTTATCTACTTTTATCAACTTTGTTCTTGTCTTCCTTTTCTGATTCTTTCTCTTTCAACATTCTAATATATTCCAATAATCTTTGATTAAGGTTTTTTAAACACAAGGTTTCTTCATTTTTTTTCCGCCTAATTTATTGTTCTTCAACTTATTGATTTGTTCAACGAAACTTTGATTATGGTTCTTTAAATGACTATTCTCTTCATCTTTCTTTGATAATTTCTTAAGATTTTGATTAGCTTGTTATAACTTCTGATTTTGATCTTTTAGGAAAGATATTTCTTGATTTCGTTCCAGTAAGGTCTTGTCATATTTTTTCTCTCGTATTTAATTTGTGCATGCAACTCCTCCTTACATTCTTCTTGGAAAGAATGCAATTTACTCTTAAGTTTCTCCATGACAACTTCATTTTGTAAATTTCTATTGGTGTATTTATAATATGCTAGTTTGTCTTCCAATTTCTTGTAGTCATTTTGATATTCTGTTAGAATAAATGGTTTTCGACATTTTGTGCAATTAAAATTTTGATTTCTAAAGGGTTCTTGAAAATTAAACACCATTGCACAAAATGGACATTTTGCCAAAAATGTAGGATTATTTGTAGTTGTCATAGTTCACTTGTACTTCTTCGAAAATGTAATGCAAAAGATCCTCAAATAAAATTTAATAATAACTCTTTAAACTTTATCACTTTCCCTTTTAATATTCTTAAAATCCTTTTCTATATACTTTCTTTTTCCACTTATAAATACTTCACCAATTAAAAATATTAAATATCTTAGGAGACTTTAAATACTCCTTTTTATACCCTATGGTATAGTTCTTTAGAAATAAATACACACACATATATATGGTATGGAATACCATGGACCAATGGTTTTCCAAAACAATGTGTAGGTAAATCTCTAAAGGTAAAATAAAATATTCACTTTTCCACTTCTTTGGAACTGTTTTTTTTTTTTTTTAAATTACCTTTTCTTGGTGTTGGAACTTTTATTATTATTTAAATTACCTTTTCTTACATTTTCTTGGTGTGCACTTATATTTGTTCATGTGCCTTTACGAAAACCTTTATTTTTTTTCTCCTCTCTTTTTTTTTTCCCTAATTTCTTCTAACTTTTGAAGCCGAAATAATATTTCATAGCCTCGTAAGATTTTTTGGCATATTTTTTATTTTTAATGTTTCCCCTTCTTATAAATACTTCACCAATTAAAAATATTAAATATCTTAGGAGACTTTTAAATACTCCTTTTTATACCCTATGGTATAGTTCTTTAAATAAATACACACATATATATGGTATGGAATACAATGGACCAATGGTTTTCCAAACCATGGGCAGTTAAATCTCTAAAGGTAAAATAAAATATTCACTTTCCACTTCTTTGAACCTTTTTTTTTTTTTTTAAATTACCTTTCTTGGATGTTGGAACTTTTTATTATTATTTAAATTACCTTTTCTTACATTTTCTTGTTATGCACTTAAATTTGTTCACGTGCCTTTACGAAACCTTTATTTTTTTCTCCTCTTTTTTTTTCCCTAATTTTCTAACTTTTGAAGCCGTAAAATAATATTTCATATAGCCTCGTAAGATTTTTTTGGCATATTTTTTATTTTTAATGTTTCCCCTTCAATGCCGTAAAATTATGAAAGGCCAAGGGAAACTTGTTCTCAATATGACTCGAAGATCATAGAAAATCTAAATATTTTTCAATGTGGATAGAAGCCTATATGGTGAATGGCCAGGATCAGTAACGAAGCTATGATACAACTGTGGTGAACCAATTTTTGTTATGTTCAAGATGTTATCAATTGGAATATTTTCTTTCATATCTTTAGAAAATATTTTAGATGTGTTTTATGGTTAGATTTTAATTCTTTTAAGCAATGATTCCAACCATGATCCTTTATGGCTAGATGAGGACCTTGTTTTAGTTAATAGATACAAAAGGAGCTATGAAGACTTAGGTGATAATTTGTTTTGTACTGATCTAGTCAAGCTATGCAATTCTGAATACCTTATAATTTGCAATGGAGTAATGAAGTGGCCAAACATCAACCAAATGAATTCTATTCATGGTATAGGTAGTAGTGTCGTGGATTATATGATATTTGATATGTTTGTTTCCAACCAAATAACAACTTTTGACCTTTTAAATTCCCATGAATACGACTCTTATCATAGACCTTTAACCCTAACTCTAAACTTTGTCTTGCACATGAGCGCGATTGAAGAAAATTCTAATAATTAAAGGAATTTTTTTTTTGACAAAAGTAAAGTTGATATTTTTTTAAACAATTTAAATAGTGAATTAAATATCTTAACTTATAAGGACAACATTGAAGACCTCTATCATAATTTTACAACTACATTTTCCAATTCTATTAACAAGTTCTCTTTTGAGGTGTCCTATAAAAATAAGAATAGATCCAACCCTTGGTATGATAAACGATATAAAATTGTTTGGAAATACATTAGATATGCTTCTAATGAGTATTTCAAACCTGATAAGATGAATATGTACAAATCCCTAATTAATAAGAAAAAATGGTACTATATAAATAAAATGAAAGAGTGACTTTTACACCTATCTAAGATTGATCCTAAAAAGTTATGGAGGCAAATTCTAATTCACAATACTAAAGAAAATAATTTGATTCACTTAAGGGATTGGAATTCCTACCATAAACGTCTTTACAAGTTCCCTAATGCTATTGACACCATTCCTTTTGTTCCTATAGAGGATGGAATTTTTTCTTCGGATGACATAGAGTTTTGGGTTAAGCGGCTTGCAAATATGAAAGATAAATATATTGAACGCTATTTTTGGATGCTTGGGCTGACTTAGGTTATGATATCAATAGGTTTCCAACAAAACCCTCAAAACTATCAACCCTCCTAGTAAACTAGAAGGAAACACTGCGCACATAGTGCACAATGCAGTCTCACCCGAGATAGCTTTATGGGGGACTGAAATACTTATTTGTTTGAAGTCTAGAAAGGGATTGAGGTTGTGTTTTTATCCTTTTCCTCATGCATTAACATTATTATACATTTATCTATTTCTAGGATTCATTCATCATTAAACTACGCATGCATGATGTTATAATCATATTTAACCATTCATTCTTTAATTGATACATAACATAACATCAAAGAATCCATTAAAACACATTAACACACTATATTTATCGTGGTTCACCCCCCCATGGATATGTCCATAAAGATCTATCTCTTCTGCTCTTTTATTCATTCTTCTGCAAAATATGTACTATGCTAATTATATCTTCATGATTACAAAAAAGGAGGGTAAGTACCCTCTTTGAGGTGAACTAGATCACACCAGGCTCCACATCCTATGACCTAAAACTAAAAAACTATCTTATTCAACTCAAAAATATATTTCCTCACATATTCAAGCAATAATCAACTGAACAACAATCAACCAATAACCAACCTCTCATAGACCTCCTCATGCTTTATTTATACTACTCTATTGGCTTATAGTCATTACATTTTTTTCAAAACACTAACCCTAACATGGTTAGGTCTGTCTGCATGTACGCCATGTTGTTTTTCCTCCTTTTGCATGTTACTTTCCCTTCTTTTTCTGCATGCTAATTTTTTGCCACCTATGGTGCGCACTCCAAAAATAACTCTTTCTCTCCAAAAATAAGCATGCACCCAAAATAGACTTTCCTCCCAAAATGGGCCTGTGCCAACATGCCCCCAACACTAACATGTGGCTCATCCAGAACTATTGTGCCTTAGTTCACACTTTGGATGGCTAGCTACAACTCGTGAACCACTTTTGATAAGTGGTTGACTTTTTGTTTCACTTGGGTGATCTTCTCTACCAGCTTTTCCAAAATCTGCATTGTAATGTGCTCTTATAACACTTGTATGCATTTTATCTATTATCCCTTTCTCTTCTTGTAATTCTTCGATCATCCTCTCTGCGTCCTATTGTAGTGGCTCAAGTTGATCTTGTCTTATTTGTTTTTCATCCTAAGCAGCCTTCAACGTTGCCTGTAGGTTCTTCATATCCTACGCACTCCTCATCCTCTCAAGGATGGCCATGGCCTTTTGTTTCTTATTTAACTCTTGGATGTCAGCTGCTATATTCTCTTGTTTATGGTCCAGCTGCTATATTTTCTCGTCCTCTTCCAACCTGGTTCATATTTGAGCAGTTCTTTCATATAGTTCCTGCACTTCCTTGGTTTCCTGTGCAATATTTTCGACGTGCACAGTAACCTCCTGTTCCATTTGCTCTCTGACTTCCAGAGGTGAAGAAGGATTCAGTTTGTCTGTGAGCTCAGTGATGTCCTTTTTTTACTACTCCATATCCTACACAATCTTCTGAAATTTCCCTTCAGGTGTGTCTTCTGGCTCCTGGGCACAGTCTGGGATGATTTTGTAGTCTGATGTTAGTCCTTTATCCAATATGTCTGCTCGTTTCTTCTCCTCCTCCTTATCCATATTCAATTGATCACATGTGATTCATAGCACTTTGGTTACCTCTCTGCCAACTTCCAAGTTGGTGGCATCTACGCGGGCTCTAGAGTGGACTTCGTACATGACACTTGCTTGTAGTCCGTATAGTGCCTTTGTAGGGATCTGCAATATAACCAAGTCAATTCGGTTGATGTCCCCCACTATCTTCTATTATGTTTCCTTTTCCATTCGCAACATCTATTTTGTAACCATGAAGGTGTCACTTCCCTTCACCACTATCTCCATTGTTTCTTCTTAGGCATTCTGTGCAGGGGGTTGTTGTGTCTTTTCTGGATGTTGCGTTGTATCTTGTTTCATTGCAAAAATATTCATCCTTTATAGAGTATCATGGAAATCCACTAACTTCTCCATGATATCTTCCCTCTATGCCTCAACTGTATGGACCACATCTTCCCCCTTGTTGTGGATTGTGTCTACCACTAGCTCGACATCGTCCTCTGTCAAGGTAATGACTAGGGAATTATTAGTGTATTTCATCCTCTTGCATGTTTCTTCCTCCTGTGCTATAGCTCTCTTTGCATGTGAGGGTTGCACCCCACTCTTCTTTATCCATTCCTCCTCCTCTTTGGGCCGAGAGATTTATCCATTCTTGGCATCCCCCTTAACTTCTTCCCTGGACATCATTTATTTCCTCGAATTCTTCGACATTGTGCTGCTTCATGTCGCTTGAGTACACGCTGTAGCCTTCCTAGTGTTGTCAATTGGGCTACTTGTATTTTTTGATGGGCCTTCCTCGGCTTGATCCTTGGTTTTGGCTATTGTTTTTTTTGTTGGCACCTTCCATTGCACGTGCCAGTCTTTAATGATCCAATTGACCTCTTCCCTTGAGACACGGTACTGCATCTCCAACCATTTTTTATTTGGGTCCTTTGTGGCTTGGATCCACATATGGTGTTTGTATGCGTTAAATTTGGAAATCCCTTTGTATTCTTGGACCACCTCAATAGTAATCCTCCACACATTGGCAGATTTTTGTTGCATGTCTTCCAGAAACATTGCAAACACTACATTGTTTGCTTCTTTATTTTTATTGTCTTTTACTCGCCACAGGGATTCATATTGTGATGCATAGCACTTCCCCATCCTGTCGAAAAATAATGAAAACTTTGGCTCCTTCCAACATACCAAATTTATGAGTATTATGCAATAGGAATAATGGAACTCAGTTCCATTTTCTTGCACATCCCTGCAGTCGATCAAAAACTAGTTTAAGAGGTACGACACCCAGCTAAACATTACTCCTTTCACGCATTGCGCAACGACAGCTATGACTCCTATTGGAGCCTCTTCTTTCCTGCACTTTTTGAATAGTTTACAAGCCATTATCTTGTTGATGAACCTTATAGTGTCATTTTTGATGTCTTTAAGGACAATACACCCCTGTTTCCATTGTTTATGCCAAACTATGCTTTTAATATCTCAACAATCTCTTTTTCACATGATTTATTTTCCAAGTATTCTTTAGGTTGTGCACCAAATAGTGGGACACCAAGTAATTTTGGAAATCAATGCCACGTCAATTTGGACTGGCCTATCCATCCATAGAATATGTTTGTGTACCTTGGACAATGGTTTTTTGACACACATTCCCACGTTCTTACCGCACCCGAAGTGTGGTATGTCTAGGAGGTTCATGATGCTAGAGTTGTAGAGCTCTTGGCTATATGATGGGTCTGCCTAGGGGTCCTATCTCCCCCGTGTCTGCCAAATAGGTTCCCTCTTCCAAATCTAGAATTTTTTCTGCGTCACAAACATCATGGTCTGAGTATCTAAGCTTGACAACTTTCTTGAGCATATCCTCCACTTTGACCATTGTGTCTAGGATATATGGGAGTGTGATATATGTGAAATCCTGTGCCTTTATTTTCTGGCCAATAGTGGGTTGACCTTCCACCGTTGTTTCAGTGGTATCCTCCTCATCCCCCTCGAAATCCGGTTGAGTTATGATATCCTCAATGAATACCTCCTCTGCATCTGCTAGTAGGGAAAATACCCTTATTACTCTACTGTGTCGAGGTATAGGAAGAGAACTAACTTCCCTTAAAATATAGTTCTATTCCTAAGCTACCCTAAAACTTTCTAAACTTAGTTAAGAAGAGAGAAGAAAGTAGGTGTACCTTTTGTCCTAACGTCCAATGTATACCTATTTCACCTTTGTAGCTTCCTTGATTATTGGTCTCCTTCCAAAGATGACCTGCAAAAACTTAGGAAAAAATGCTACAAGATATATGATCTCTACTTATCACTATTAATGTTCAAATATAAACACAATGGAAATAACTCTTTTATTCAATATGAATATAAGAAAGATTACAACCTTCTTATCAGAAAACGCTCCGCGAACCAGGTCCGGGCTCCTCTTATTGTTTCTCCAAGTGCATCATTCCCATTCTTGCCTCTCACAAACTACTGATTTCTTAGGAAAAAGGAAAGGGTTGTATAAGGAGAAAGGGCTGGAGGGGGAATGTTGAGGCCAAATCTCAGAAAGGGATGAAAAATTTGGGCTAGAAGGGGAAGGGATTTTGGCAGAGTTTACTTGTTCTCTTGCTTGTTGTTGTAAATGGGACCCTAAGACCTATTTTTATATGAGAAAAATATGTTTATTCGGTTTGGGGATGAGATGAAATGGGTGAATTGGTTGGGAAACCCTCGATAGACTGTAAATTTCATTGAATTCCTCACAATTATATATTTTTTGCAACTTTTGGAGGTAAACACAAGCTATCTAGCATGCAACTTGTGTATGTACGCAAGCTAACTAGTATGCAACCAACATGTGTATGCAGACTATAGTTCTGCAAGGCGTGTATATGTTCCAAAAAATAAATTTTTAAAGAAGAATCCTCAATAGTAATTTGGAAATTTGTGTAAGTGGAAGGGCCAATGCCATGTATGCATAGGTAGGGAATTTTTGGAAAAAAATAGATACCCCCTAATGTGTAAGGTCAGAAGAGAATTTAATGGCCAAAATACATTACAATATCTTTACCGGTGGGAAGGCATGGAGTTGAGTGAGTGATCCAGGGGATCAAATTTTTCTCAAAATTCAAAGTTCTCATAATTGCTTCAAATTGAACAGGTGTGTAGGCGTCATTGTCATGAACCCAACGCAATTCCTTTGGGTTCAAACGGATGTCAGATGAGTGAGATATTGCGTTTTGTTCAAATCATCAAACATGCGAAATTTATTTTTTGCTGACTGTACAGTCCGTACAGATGCTGACGTGGCAGGGCCATACGATGATGTGGCAGAGCCGTATGCTGATGTGGCAGAGCCATATGATGACATGGCAGGGCTGAGTTGGTAGACAATTGGCAGTTGGACAATTGAATCATTTCTTGACACATGGCATTTGTGGCGAATGGATTGGTGACATGTGACCCAAGCAAGGGCTGTCATGTGTCACCTAGGCTATGGTTAAAAATTGTGTAGTCGGTAGGACTCGACCCCGAAACCTCCAGGCAGAGGAAGAGCTTTGGGAAGGGTCGCCCAACCGGTGCGCCCACCATTGGTTCTTGTTATATAAATGGTTTCATATATATTTAAGTTTGAATTATTTGTTGGTTGGGCGCAGTCCGGGCCGGGGCTTAGGTCACATATTGTTTACCATATAACCACCACACGTGCACATTTTTCAAATGAATTCGGAGCCCGCACACTTGACACTTGGCGCGTTACCATAAGTTTAAACCTTGGCCCTTTTTTGTGTGCGGGTGCGGTTGTATGGTAAGCCACATGCCCAATGGTTAGGCGGTTAGGGGATAGGTGCCCTAACCATCCTACAATTCACACAGTTTTGCGGTTATGCGCCCGATGCTAGGTTTTAGCATGGAAATGAGCACATGAGCTAGGTTGGACACACAGAGGTGCAATTTGTCGATCTAGAGACAACAAGTTTGAAGGGGAACTTCCAGGAAGCCTATCTTCTTCAATTTTTGGCCAAACCAGGTGCTGAAAAATCCCAGCTAGGGGTTTTTGGACGTTCTGAAGCCATTGGAGCCATCTATTTGGAGTTTTGAGCATTGTAAAGAACATATTTTGGCACTTTGAGAAAATAATATAAAATATCCATTGGAAGCTGGACCAAAAGATGTAGCCCAAGAGAGCGGTGAACTCCTTTATCATTTGCTGTGTTATGTGTTTTCTGTTCACTGCTATTTGCTGCTTATTATCTACATCTTGAATGTTTAATTTATTTAAAAAAATGTGTTTTCAAAATTGATCCATTTGCATAAGAGCACTTGAATTAAAACTTGCAAATATTTTCAAGAATACAAGCCTTTATCATTTTCAGATCAGTGAGCCAAGACCAGAGTTCGGGAGGTGCCATCTGCAAAACAATGATAATATCTCTGAGGTGGGCATACCCATGCTCGAGATGAAATTATTATGGATGCCAATCAAGTACATTGTATATCCATGTCATATAAATGTCTATATAAAGTGTAGCCATGAGAAATACATAGTGGATATACATCTCAAAAGAATTTGATGATATTTATGTATAGTATAATATGCTTCTTCAAGAAGAATTGATGCCTACAACTAGAGATGAGGACTTCATATCTCAAGCAATAACTTCAATATCTTGAACAAATTAGGTAGGAGTACAATAGGAGTGTAAGACTCACTACCCTGAGGTCTTCAACATGTCGTCGGGAAAATACTGGAGGATCTCGATCATCAGGCAAAAAACTTCATAGATTTTGAATCCAGACTTGTCTAGAATCTCGAGATGGCTGACTCATGAAAGTCAAGTGATAAACTGCAAAATGGCCGACTCAGGTTGGATAACAATTCCTATGGAAAAATCTCAAAAAATTATGAGGCTCATGCAACGTAATATTGATATAAGTTTGTGATACACGAGGCACCACAAACTCTCCATATGTTTGGAAGAGTAACCAAATGGAGGAGGACACAACTCTATGTAGCGAGAACAACTTACTAAGTTCATACTAGATCCCAATGCTTGGTGAAAAAACAGAAGGATGTGATTTTTCCAAAGGCGACTATCTTGCTGTTGAAAAACGAAAAAGTATATTCTGTCCCCTCTTTTTGGAATATTTTATTTTTTTGTCTTTTTCAATATTTTAACGAGCTTTAAAAAGAATAAAAGAATGATATGTTACAAAGGAGGAACGAGTGTCACGATAAATAAAAATTATTCCAAGCACATGGAACGTATTGATGCTCAAGGAAAGGAGACATGTGCAGGATAAGGAAACTCGTGAAAATTCCTCCATGGGTCAAGGTGTCGAATTGTAAGGGAAAAAAGTGCTACAAGTCTTGCATTTAAGGAAGGCTTTGAAGGTTCAGTTGAGAGAAACATGGAGCCGACATTAGGCCGAAGACGCAAGGATGATACAAGTGATGCGATTAAGAATGACACAACATGACTCATTCCATGTGAATTTTTACGAGCTCAGAGAAGGTAATCTCGGTGGTTTTTTCATGTTTAGAGAGTTTGAAAAATGCTAAAAGAAGACTCCAGGGAGTTCCTTTTTTCCAACTAGTCCAATCGGTTCTAAAAATGGTTAAACTAATACCGAAAGGATGTCTCTTCAAAACCATTTGAACGAGTGTGATTGAGACAAGATCACTCAACGATCTTTTCATTTTTAAGGAGTCTGAAAAGAGATTAACTATGGACTCACAACATTTTTCTATGTTTAGTCTCCTTATCCCAAAAAAGTATTAAATATAGCTTAGGGTAACTCTCCCGAGGCGTACCTTTTTCCTGGATAATCTATTGGTCGGAAAAAGGGTTAAATTTATGCCAACTAGCTGTTCTTTCTGGACCAACTAACGAGTGTGAAAGGAACAAGGTCACTTGAAAATATTTTCATATTTAGGGAGTCTGAAAAGAGATTAAATATGGAATCTGAGGGGGTTCCTTTTTCATAAGTAATCTCCAAGGCCCGAAAAAGAGATAAACCAAAACCAAGGAGAATGTTCCTTTTTCGAAAATTTAGTCCCTCAGGCCCAAAAAAGGGTTAGACTTACGTCTGAGATTACTCTCCTAGCGAACCAAAGCTCCTAGGTCTTACCTTTATTCGTAAATTAACCATCCAAACTAAAAAAGGGGTAAACTACCACTATACAAATGTGCCTTCAAATTTTAGTTTGAAAAGTGTGAAGGGAAACAAGATTGCTCAATAATATTTTCAATTTTAGAGAGTCTAAAAGGGGCTTAAAGAAGACTTCAAGGGGCTCCTTTTATTAAGTAATCTAAACGAGGCAAAAAAGGATAAATAATTCTCGTTAGATGTCACTTTCATAGTTTAAGTGAGCTTTAAATACAACAAACCATGCTCTAGGGGAGTCCCTCGAGTATAGGCCATAGAAAGGTGAAGAAGAAGTATGAGGCTTCAACACAAAGTCATGGTGGGACTAAAAAGGACTCTCGTGCCTATGAAGTACTTCTACATGGGAACCAAATGGAAAACAATTCTCTAACTAGGATGCCCATGGAAGGAAGGCTCTACCACATAAAGTATGACACACTTATCAACAAGAAAAGTTAGTGTCACAATTTAGTGGGTTCGATTCTAAGGCCAAAAGAACTAGGAAATGGATAATGAAAAAATTCAAGTAAGGAAAAATATAACCTATATTCTAGTTTCAAGGTCAATACCTGTTAGAACGGATCGATATGATGAAAAAAAGTCAAAGAAAAATTTCTCCAAGATCCTGCATATAAGGATAATAACACTCATCTAGAAGTTAATAGATCCAATATAGATAGAAACTTCAGAAAATAAGAGGTTCTATTAAATAAAAAAATTCAAAACAACAAACCTTGCCTGTACAATATGGTACAAAGCACCGCATAGCCTTACAGCTCATGCGTGGTATTGGTTCAGGTAGATCCCACTACTAGGCTCTGACCAAGAGTCTCTTTGATAGTCAACCTGGAAATTCTCCCAAAAGGGAAGAAAACACCAACCATGGTGTAACTCTTCCCATGGTATAGAAAACATAGTCATGGATTCAAGGATAGACTCATCCAAAGGTAATTCAAAATCCAAGAAATGAAATGAACGAGGAGGGTCTACAGTCTCAAAGGGCGAAGAAAACTAATAATATTCCATTTGACGATGAAGGTTCTGGCTAGGACTGGGAAAGTCTATCAATGAAGAATCACAAGCACAAAATCTTGAGGATCTATAAACAACAAGATCAGACTCGAAAGGAAACTAAAGATCACTCAAACCAAGAGGGGGAAGTAAGGGCTCCCATGGCCCCATTGGATAAACCAATGGATCAATTGCTGAGACCAAGTCTCAAGAAGGAAAACATGAGTGGACAAGTTCCTTCTCGGGAGCAATTGAACATCAAGGATAAGACGCCACATAATTAACTCGTGGCGGGGTAGAGTCTAAACAAACACTAGGAACATATAAAGGGAAGCCTGAACTAACATCAAATTAGGATGGTGATTATCAAATTCCATCTACTTGATAGTGAAAATGGTTCCATTGTGAGGGAAATGCATCACCCGGAAGAGAGTAGACACCACAACATTCATAGAATATACATAATCATGCCCAAGAAGCATATTGAAATCTAACAGGCCTTATTTTCCAATAGAAAAATATCTCAAAATTATATTATGGTATAATTTATTTTACAAAGAATTATCGATCCCGAGTGATACAAAATTACACCAACCAAATGATCGTTTAAAGAATGTTCTTTTTATAGTCATTAAAAAAAAAAACTGTTCACAAAAAAAAACAAATTAGTACTGAAGAAAGTGTAGAAAATCAACAAAAAACTTTGATCTCAGCTCCACTCTGCTAACACTGTACATGCTTCTATCCCAGCTCATACTTCAAATATGTTTAGGTATGTATGAGGGATTTCTATCCCACTGTCCCAGTGATAAACAAACTGTCTTCCTTCAAGTTCCTTGAGTTCCCTCTTTGAAAGTAAGTTGGCCTCTTTGTTGTGTTCCCTATAGATGTGCTGGAAACTTATGTCTTTAAAATTATTTTCCAGTTCCTTTTTTTTAGTTTCCATCCTTCAATGTTCACTGCATGGAGCTGACCATTTTGATTTATCCAATCAATATTCAAATCCCCCAGGACTTGGATTTTTTCAATCGACCAGAGCGTAGCCAAAGTGAGAGTCACCCACAATCCCATGAGCTCCACCTTGGTGTTTGTTCCATCTCCGCAATTTATGAACCATTTAGTAACCCTCAATGCATGATTCTTGAAAAATACACCCTCTCCATAACACTCACCATTTGATAGGGTTGTGCCATCGAAGCAAGAAAAAGTGAAGCCTTCGGTTTTAGTTATGTTACAAACTCTGTTTGGGAAGAATTTTGGGGTAGTTGGCTTCCAGGAGAAGGAGATCGAGATCCTGTGCACCACTGAGAGATGGGAGGGGGAATGCTCTTCGAATAATGCCTTGTTTCTCTCATTCCAAATGTGCTAATACACAATAGTTGCCAAACTGGTTGGGGCTGATTTTTATTTTTTCCAACCGATAAAACAATTTGAGACAGTGATACCATCCCACTGAGTTTTTAAATGATAGAGGTCATATAAGCAGGACCGCACCGCCTTTGTGAATGAGCAATGGATTAATAGATGGTCAATGTTTTCAGAATTGTAGTTACAAAGATTTCATACCCTCGGACCTTCCCAACCTTTCTTCTGAAGTGAATCCCAGGTGAGGACTTTATCGTTTGTTGCCAGCCATAGGAACAAGTTTATTTTGAGTTGAATTGACCATTTCCACAACTTTTGAATCCATCCATTGTCAAACGGGTAGTCAAGTGAGTTTATGATTGCCTTGTAAATATATTTGGCTGAAATGAATCCCGAGGCGTCCCCTCCAGTCCACACCATGGCATCCACCATATTTATAAGAAGGATTCCTACACCCCTTAAGGAATTTTTGTATTGTTTCCATTCTATAGCGGCATCTCTACTGAGTCCCAACGAATCACTACTAATCCATCAGTCCGTAAAGGATTTTTCCCTGGCTATGTCTCTCACTTGGGATCAAAATATTATATGATTGTTGTGCAGGTGCAATTGCAGGGATTCTGAAAGAAGAGATCGGTCCTCCATACCAATGATCATGTCCCTGCCAAGAGAAATTAAATGGCCCAACCCGGGGCACCATCGTAGCTAGTGGAGAATCACGAATAAATTTCTAGTTAGGCCATTCCTAATGCTGGACTCCCTTTT
>SNQJ01S0016186.1:71113-82035 GCA_010110895.2 Picea sitchensis
TTTTTTTTTTTATGCTGTGTAGGATTTCATGGGCCGATCCAATACCATCCTAAATCCTTCTACCCTATAGGAACCCATGTTTTTCCAAAAAGATACATTTTGATAGAACCAACTTTATTCGATTTGCAATAACTTTTGAGATCACCTTATAAATAAGATTACATAAGGAGATTGGTCGATAGTCATCGAAGGAGACCGGTTTTTTTACATTCAGGATGAGGGCCAGAGAAGTAGAGTTTAAACCTCCACAAAGGTGACCTTTCCTCCTCGAGTCCACCACCATCTCAACAAGATCACCTCCCACAAGATCAAAGAAGAAGGTGAAGAACTCTGTTGTCCACCCATTAGGGCCTGAGCTCCTTTCTTTTTTTATTTTTTCTAGAACAAATTTTAATTCCTCTAAAGTGACAGGTTTAATGAGAGACTCTGCTTCCTCCTCATCAACCATCCTGGGATAGAGACTGGTAATCTTGACAAAATCATTAAATTTGGTCCTTTCTTTGGATTTAAAAAAATGTTTAAAATAGTTAACAACCTCCTCTTTAATTGCCCTGTGATCGGTTAGAATGACTCCACTTCCATTGATTATCTCCCAGACATGTTTCTGATTCCTGTTATAGTTGGCCATCTTGTGGAAATATTTAGTGTTAGAATCTCCGCTTTTGATCCATTTTACCCTGCTGCGTATTCTCCAAGTATCCTCCTCCCCACGTAGTAGTTTATTCATGTTACTTTCCAGCTCATGGAGATGCCTATCCTCCTCCATGGATAAGGGTTTCTCAATAGTTTTTAATAGAAACTGCTTGATTTATGTTTCCATGTTTTCCATGATTAACTTCTTTAATCCAGCTTTTAGTTTGACTTTTGAGTTCTTTTAACTTCCAAACAAGTCTCACATTTTTATTACCCTCCAAAAGGAAGTGAGGATCCTTCCAAACTATATGGACCAGTGTTACGAAATCAAGTTCCCGCAGCCAAAGCACATTAAATTTGAAAGGAAACGCCTTGTATAGTGGGGAAGTCTCTAGTTGGATAAGAATGGTAGCGTGATCTAAAACATAGGGATATTACACCCAAGATCTAGATAAGCCAGCAGTGGACAAGAATCCTTCAGAAACAAAACATCTGTCAAGCCCTCTAGCAATAGCTTCATGACTAGATCAACCATTATGCCAGGTAGGGACCAATTTGGTTGGCTTAACCAACTTCTTGGATAAAAATAAGTCTCTATAGAAATCCTTAGTCGGACTAGGCACAAATGAACACCCTTAATTCTCATCCGAGAATAAAATGATATTTAGGTCACCAAAAATAATAATATTATTGATGGAAAGGATACCGCTATCTGCTAAGGAGCTCCAAAATAGCTTATGGTCTTTACACGACCCATAAACATTAAGAAGCACGACCTCCTTTTTAGTAGGAGTACATCTACTAGTTAACAAAATACCCCCGATCGTCAGGAAGGGAGCCAAGTCATATAAATTTGAGTCCCAGAAGACCATTAAGCCTCCAAAATTTCCTATGGAGTTTATAACAGTCAAAGCCCAAGAAGGGCGAAGATGGTGCAAAACATCTATGGCTTTCTATTCTCTAGAGAGTCTCTTGCAGAAAAACAAGGTTAGGCCAAGTGAATTCTAGAAGTCTATGCATCAAGGCATATTTGAGGGTGCCTCCAATTCCCCAAATATTCAAGGAGAGAAATAACATCACTTTTCCCTCGCCAAGGCCTTCAATTCTCTAAGGGCCCCACTATCTGAGGAGAGAAGAACTTTATCATCAGTTTGATTAATTATACCCACATGTTTCTTTTGAGAGATTCACGTCTTTATGGGTGAAATTTCAGAGCCAATACCCCGAGACCAAGAAAAGGCCTTACTCCCCTTTCCAAGAATGTGAGAGGAAGAGGTACCGGTATTCGATTTTGGATCTAAGGAAACCTTACCTAGATATATGGGAAATGACACAAGGTCAAGGGGATTCTTTAAACTGGGTAATAAGGAGTCTAGAACAACAAATAGGCTTGATTCTTCCTCCTATGTCTCTCTGTAGCCTAGCACAATCGGGGGGGGAACTAACAAGGTCCAAAAGAGGGACAGGAGGTCGAGGAGGACTAAATGGAGAAGGGTTCAGGGAATGCATTAAGAGGTGGGGAAGGAAAGGTTGTTGGGGGGCTTCAAGCTTGTGATCTGTCGAGGGTAAACAAGTAGAAGGAGCGACAATAGGAATGCTGGGAAAGGAGGATGAGGAGGGAGCTGAGGTTGAGGGTTCTAAGGGAGTTTCTTCAATTCCAGGGTTACTAGACTTCGACTTTGTTTTGGATAATAACCATTCCGACTTATTAATGGCCTCCTTATCCCCAATGGATAGAGAGTTATACAAGAAAGGGCACATGGATTTTAACTTACCAGATAAAGTCAACCTAGGTTCCTTCTGAGGAGAAGAGGAGGCTCTTGAGGTAAACTACATGAAGCTATAAGAAACATCTTCTTCCATGTATTCTGGTGGACTTATCTGTAGTTCATACTCATTAGAAAAATCATCTGTTACCTTTCCAGTGTAGTCACGACGAAGGTGGCCTATGTGGTGGCAGAGGTTGCACCGGAAAGGTAGCCCAAGATAATCAAGTGACTGAACAATCCTTCGCCCTCTCCACTCTATCTCTAAAGTTTTCGGTAAACCAAAGAAAATGTGCATATCAACAATAACTCTACCCATTTTCTGCACATGAGAATTAAGTAACTTGGAATCCAGAGCAATGAATTTACCCAATGAATCACCAATGGCTTGCAAGGCTCCTTCATTCCAGAGATACAATGAGAGGCCTGATAATAGCACCCAGAGATGCCTAAACTGGAAGTAATCTATATCTGGGTTAAATATGAATCTCCATCGTTTTAGCATAAGACTACTTCCCCCAAAAACCCACAGTGAGCTCAGTAATAGTGAAGCATCCTCATGAGAATTATAGATAAACCTGAGCCACCCTTTTGTGAGATATATAACCTCAGGAGAGTAACCAATAAGAGGTGACCACTGGTTTTTTTATCCAAACCTCAAGAGGTTATTTACTAACATATATATAAGATATCCTACCCACGATTCCACAGAGCACCATCCTGCATGTATCTTGTAAACCCACATCATTTCCTAACACCAAATGTTTTTCCTTTCCATTGTCTTTCCACACCTTTCATTGGAAGATGGCGGGCGAAATCGGATCAAATGGTCTTTTGTGTCCCCCCAAAGAAGAAGATACGTTTAAAAGGCCTAGGGGAGCATTATTTGACTGAGGTCCTATCCAGGGAACATCAGAAGGAGGGGGATCAAGCGACAAAGAGCTGGATCTCAGCGGAGGTAGTGACGAAGGGTTGCAAAGTAAATCGGTAGAAGGGGTTGTATTTCTTATAATAGTTGAAAAACTTGATCGCCCACTCTCCAAATCATCTACCTTGTTAAATATCCCCACTTGTCTCCAGGTCTCATTGTCTTCTGGGATCATAAGAGTCTTGACATTTCTTTCCATATCATTAATGGAGAAAGTACCCATCTAGGCCCACCGGTAGCCAACCACCACTAACACTACAAAAATTGACAAGCACTCAGTACCAAGTTAAATTCTCAGATGGGTCTGTGACCCAAGGAGACAAAACCACTCCTGTCAAAGCGCCAATAATAAAGAAAGCAATTTAAAACGACAAAACTCGGGAATAGGGAGACATTCATCGAAGAGAAGTTTCTAAAATAATGCATATCACAGAGAACATAATTGACACTATAAAACAAAAACACACTTAAGAAAAGTAGAAGCTAGCCATTGCAAGTGATAGTCTAGAACTGGTAATAGTCAAGAACCTGGTTTTTAGTCAAGAAAAAGCCTTGCACCACTACAAGATCAAAAATGATAGTCTTCCCACCTAACTATATAGGAAACTAAGGAAGAATCCCAAAATACTAACTATGATGTCTTTCAAAATCCAACAACTCATGCGAAGTAGTCACAATCTTGGGAGAACCCAAATCTTTCCAAGCCGAGGAGAATAAAATACTTATGGAGGCTCCTTCATCTACAATACATCAGTAAATGTTTTTTGAATTAACTTCAACCCTTATTTGAAAAGGTGAAGAAGAAGGAAGACGAGGCTCAACAAGGTCATTCCAATCAAAGGAAACCATCCTAGGACTTAGAGCGGGTGTGCTCAAAGTGAGCGGAATGACCACTTATTCTGAAAGTACTGAACTTGAAATGCTAAAAACATAATCGGTAGACACATCACTCCCCATCAGAAGAGTGGGATCAGCCAAATATTTCATCGATGTGACCACTTTGGTAGACTCGACACTCTCTAAGACAAGAGTGGGATCAACCAAAGATTGCATTGGCATGACCATTTTGGTAGACGTGACACTCTCCAAGAGAAGAGTGTGATCAACCGAAGATTGCATCGATGAGACCACTTTGGTAGACTCAACATTCTCTAAGAGAAGAGTGGGATCAACTGAATATTGCATCGGCGTGACCACTTTCTCAACCACTGGCTAAATAGGTTGTGAGAGAACATGTTCTAAAGGAACATCACCCCCCCAAAAAGGAGTGGGATCAGTTGAACATTGCATCAATAAGACCAATTTCTCAACCATTGGCTGAATAGGATGCAAGGAAACCTTAGAAGAATTAGAATCAAAAGATATTGAATATAGGGATCATATTCTTCATGCCTCTAGAAGGCCAGGGCATAAATGAGTAAGGTGATCACCCTTGCAAATCTTATAAGGGATCTTAGGCTTACGTCCTATCCATTTAGGTTTCTCAACAAAATCAATGCCCCCAACATGACTAGCAGTGGTTGGTTGAACATCTCCAACATGACTTGTGTAGGTTAGTGATTGGTAAATAACATGACTCACAAAGGCTTTAGACCTATCACCAGTATGACTAGTAGTGACTGAACATTCCCCCCCAGCATGACTTGCATATGCTGGGTGCTTGCCCCCAACATGACTTGCAGAGGTTGGGTGCACATCTCCAACATGAATTGCAGAGGTTGGTGACAACTCTCCAACATGACTAGCATAGGTTGGTTTCCCCCCCGACATGACTTGCATAGGCTGGGTGTTGGTATTGAACATGACTTGCAGAGGTTGACGACCTATCTCCAACATGACTCGTAGAGGTTGGTGATTTATTCTTCCTATTCTTACTCTTTATATTTAGTTTAGACTTACGGTTACTAGTAGCTATACTTTCACCAGAGAAGTTATAAGGAGGAGGAGAATACTTTGTTGAAGAAGGAACATCAACATGATGCCCATGACATAAGGTGCTTAACTGAGAAGTGTCAAGAGAATTCAAGACATTTGGACTGGTACCCAACCAAATCGATAGTCCTACATTCAACGCAAGAATGTACAATGTGGTCATCAAAGGGACACCAATGTTTCTGAAGAAAGGAAAATCACAAGAATCCCCTTGCGAAGGGGTTCCTTGGTTGGTATCGTTAGGACCTTTTTCCATGAAGATCTTATGCGTAGGTTCTTCCCTTGTGAGATCGTTCAAGTCCGTAAAATTCTCACACACTGACTTTGGTAAATCTATGGTATAAAAATATACATCTATAAGGAGTCAACTCCATGTTTCTAAGTTGAAGAACCAAAAGTCCTCATGACCAGTGAAGTGGGTGGTCTACCACCTTAGGCCAGAGACCCAAATCAATATCTGACCAACTCACTATGGAAAAACAGGGAGAAAAAAGCACAACACTAAGAAGAAAATCCTAAAAAGATGCAAACAAAAAAAACTACCCTTTTGAATGCTTCCGACCTAGGGAGACGAAGTCCTGATCATCCAAGGATTTCAAAAAGGAAAATGACAGGCCATGAGAAGTAGTTACCTAGACCTCTGAAGGACGGTCCCTTCAGGTCTCACCCAGAGAGTATAGAGTTTGACTCAAGTACCGCGATACACCCCTCATAGTCACCTGTGTGTCAACCTATATAATGGAAACTAGGCCACCAAATTGTAATCAACAACCAGGGGGAGTATAGTCAACAATCAGGTGAGTGTGTGTGCAGGGTAACTAAGCCAAAATATCCTCCTAAGGCCCGAAATGCAACAGGTCCAGAATCACTCTTAGACTACCTTGGACGAATCCAAGTGTCTCAGAGGTCCGACACAATTTGGGCCAGTAACGCTACATGATTCACCCCCAATACACACTCTCCCAAATGATTTTTTCAGGATCAAGAGTGGATATCTCCATCATCATCCTCTACCCGACCTCATGTTTAACTCCTATGTGAGAGGAGCTTCCCAGATCGAGTAATTAAAAAGTGTATTTTTCACACCCTAGCACAAACACCTAAGTTAAGTTTTGGTTGGCCTTGGATATTTTTCCTCTCCACACCTAATCCAAGGTCCTAACCTAAGCTATCGGTGAATTCTAGAAAAAGTGTTACTAATATATTTTAGATTAGCGCATTCATTTTATGGGATTTTCTTACTCAAGGAACATAAGTGAAACTTATGTTGTTTGAAATTCTTGTGAAAAATCAACTAATTATAACACTAGAAAAGAAGAATTTATACTAATTCTACAAATGAAAAAGATCTTCAAGCAAAAAGAGTGAACAATCCTTCAAACAAAAAGATGCAATCTTTTCTCCTTTCCATGCAAAATGCATAATGCAACTTTTGAGTGAAACAAAAGAGCAAATGAAAGGATATTCTTCCTTCTTTTTTTTTGAAATTCTTTCAATATGAGAAGAAAACCCAAGTCTATGCTAATTCCCTTTTATTTTTGAAATAACAATGCAAAGAAATGCAAAGAAAGAAAGAGACCTAACTAGCATAAAAAACTAGGTTTTCTTTTTTTATACTTTCTTTCAATAATTGTTTTTAAACAAAAGATGCTAAAAGAAACTACAAAATACACGATTCATGGAAATTCATTTTTCTTAAAATCCAAGCTAAAAATAAGCCAAAAATGTTGGGAAACATAGAGAGACAAGAGGATTTCCTTTTTTTTTTTCATAAACAATCTGAGCCTACAAATTGTCTCAACCCCAAATAACATAAGCTTTTGGAACTCAGGAAGACTTGGGAACCATATGTTTCCTGTACAAAAAGTAAAATCTTTTGAAAAAATTATCCAAAACAACAGAGACCCATGCTTTTCATGGCCATTCTGTGTATGTACATGGGTTGTATATAATTCAAACTGTGTATGTATGCGTGTTGTATAGAGAACAGGGTGCGTACACCTCTGTAAATTTAAAAAAAAAGAAAAAGTTTGGACAAACAACTTGGGAAAGGGAAGCTGGTAGGCACCTGGAAGTTTAATAGAGACCCAACTTGACTCAGAACAATCATAAAACTCAGAAATAAAATGAAAATCAAATCTAAACAAGATATCCCACTAAGACCCTAGAGAGAATCCCTAGTGAAGTTTCCAATTATGTTAATGGGGGAAATCCCCCTATTACTAGATTGGGTCTAGGTACATGTAGAGAACTGACATCCCTTAAAAGATAGTTCTATTCCTAAGCTACCCTAAAACTATCTAAACATATTTGATAAGAGAGAGGAAAGTAGGTGTACCTTTGGTCCTAATGTCCGTTGTATACCTATTTCGCCTTTGTAGCTACCTTGACTATTGGTCTCCTCCGAAAGATGACCTGCAAAAACTTAGGAAAACAACACTACAATATATATGATCTCTACTTATCACTGTTAATGTTCATATATAAACATAGATGCATTAATCAATTAAGCATAAAGACACAGTTTATTGGGACATGAAATAGCTCTTTTATTCAATATGGATATCATAAAAATTACAACCTTCTTATCGGAAAACTCTCCATGAACCAGGTATGGGATCCTCTTATTGATTCTCCAAGTGAATAATTCCCATGATTTCCTCCCACAACCAATTGATCTCTTGGGAAAATGGAAAGGGTTGCATAAGGAGAAAGGGATGGAGGGGGAATGTTGAAGCCAAATCTCAGAAAAGGCTGCAAAAATTGGGCTAGAAGGGGAAGGGATTTTGGCAAAGTTTACTTGTTCTCTTTCTTATTTTTGTAAATGGGACCCCAAGACATATTTTTATATGAGAAAGATATTTTTATTTAGTTTTGGGATGGGCTACAATGGGGGAAATGGTTGGGAAACCCTCGATATCCCATAAACTCTGCCGAATTCCTTGCAATTATATATGTTTTGCAAGTTTTGGAGGTAAACACAGGCTATCTAGCATGCAACTCGCATATGTACATGGGCTAACTAGTATGCAACTAGTGTGTGTACATGGGATGTAGTTAGCAGGGCACATACATGTTCAAAAAAATAGTTTTTTAAAGAAGGATCCTTAGCAGTAATTTGGAAAATTGTGTAAGTGGAAGGGCCAATGCCATGTATGCATAGGTAGATATTTTTTGGAATAAAACAACATTGTGACCTTATTGCTGGCCCTTCATTTCCTTGGATTTGGCTAGTTTTTCTGGGTTAGGGTTTGTGTTTCCATTTAGGTTTTTGGAGCTCTAGCCCATTTCTCCTTGTGATGTTGTCGAGGTTTCCTCCTCTACCCTCGTTGGGCTAAGTGACTATGTCTCCGAGGTAGTGACATCTTCTAGCTCAACAACATTCTTGAGCGTCGGTATCCTTTCCTTTCTTTTTTCACCCTGTCAAGTAACTCTAACATATTTCTCTAGAGCACCAACCTTTGAAGGTGTCATGATTTCGAATGAGTAGTCAAGTGTTATTTCCTTTACCCAATTTCTCCTAGTTTGGGCTCTGCAACTGTCTCTGTTCTCTAAAATCTCTAAGTCCCGAAATGACCCATGATTTTCTCTCTTTATAGACCCAGTCATAAATGTTCGGCTGTATTTTTCACTTTTTTCGTGCATTTTCATAGTGTCCATTTTTTCCTGTGGGAAATTCCAAATTTTGTCACATCAGTTGTTGTGCGCGACTTTTTCCACACTCTTTCCATTCAACTAACTTACTCCTCTTTTTGTATTTTTATTCTTTTTTTTCCTTTGTCTTCCTTTTTCTTCTTTTTCTCCTTTTTCTGTATTTTTATAAGTTTTTCTCTCTTAATATCTACTATAGTACACTATACACATGGCTTCCTTACCATGTTGTGACTATTGAGAGTTAGTAGGTCGATTGTCCCTATATAGTTTCAATTGACTATCATTCACCATTACTTGCAGCTATGCTCCTATCAAGCCCTTTAGCTGCACATATCCTCCCTTTGTGACATACTTCAGTTCATATGGCCCTAGCCAATGCATTCTGAACTTACTAGGATGTTGAAATTTTTTTTTGTCTTAGAGGAGGACTAGGTCTCCCTCCTTAAAGCTCTTCTTCTTGATGTGTCTGTCATGCCAGGATTTGTCCATTGCTTTCTCCACCTCTTGGTGGAATTCTGCTAGAATCCTATCTTTTTCTAGTTCCATTAGTTGACTTAACCTCTCTTGTATTGTGCCTCTTTCTATCATATTTGTAACTATTGCTATGCGCAAACTGGGTACGAAAAATTCTAAGGGCACCAATGTTTCTTGTCCATAAACCAATCTGAATGGTGTATGTCTTGTCAACTTCTTGCATGTATTACTATATGACCATAATACTATTGGTATTTTTAAATCCGAATCATCTCTTTTAACATTGAAGATATTTGTCAATGCATTCTCTAGAATCTTGTTGAAATCTTCTACTGTCCCATTTTCTCGAGGATGATAGGGTGTAATATTCTCGTGATGGAATTAAAATTACTCATTCATAGCATGGATGGTACTATTAATAAAATGAGTGTCTTGGTCACTCATCAAAATCCTAGGACATCCAAATCTTGTAATCACCTGCTCAAATAAGAAGTGTGTTGTTTCTTTGTGTTGCAATCCTTGACTGGTGCTCCTTCTTCCCATGTAGTTAAGTATTCTATTGTAGTAATGATGTATCTTTCTCCTGACCTTCTTTTGGGTGGATTAATATGTCCGAAAAAATCTATCTCCCACTTTTCAAATACCTAAGGAGTTACTTGGGGTCTTAGGGGCATCTCATCCCTCTTGTTGGGTTTTCCCACTCTCTGATAGAAATCACAGTTTTGGCAATATTCATTCACGTCTTTATGAACTGTTGGCCACCATAAACCTATGCGAAATAAATTCTACACTATATATTTTCCTGCATAATGTCCTCCAACTATACCTTCATAAGATTATGCTAAAACCATGCGTTTTCATGTGCCAATACACACCTTCTCAAGATGTTGTTTGATCCCAGTTGATCTAGGATCTTTTCATTGAAGTGACTTATAAATAATTGTATTAAATGAGAATAAATTAAAGTGCACCATTAAAGAAGGAAAAGTTCAATAATGAAGAGACATAAGTATCAAATCTAAACACAAAACTTCATAACGAAGTTCGTCCCTAGTGGACTACATCTCTGGGTCCTGCTATCAAATGGGTAGGCCTATTTATTAACTCAACAAAAGAATTTGGAAAAATACATAAGTATACCTCATTCTGGAACCAAGTTGCAGAAGCTTTGCTCAGATCAGAAAACATACAACACCATTGAATTCGTAGCATCGAATTACCCAAAAATAAATGTCTCCATGCTTCAATCCGACTCTGGCACTCCTAGGCCCAAGATAAATTTTGTCACAGTTTCCATGCCCTGCAATCTGCAATTAATTCCCAAAAATTCCTCATAAACCATTCCCGACCGTACCGTCATGCAACTCCCCTCGTGCACTGGAGGATTCAAAATTTAAATAAAATTTGCGGTGTTGTAAACAACAGGGTCATTTTTCTTAGTGGTTGGCGGAGCCATAGTTAAGGCGTAGATAATGGGGGAGGTCCCAGGATTGAGCCTGTGGGCCTCCCCTTTTGGGTGTTTGTTATAATATATA
>SNQJ01S0016186.1:105984-121036 GCA_010110895.2 Picea sitchensis
TCAATGTGTAGAAGATTTGCTCAGATCAGAAAATAGACAACACCATTGAATTCATGGAATCGAATTACCCAAAATTGACTGTCTCCATGCCTCAATCCGACTTTGGCACTCCCAGGCCCAAGATAAATTTTGTCTCAGTTTCTATGCCCTACAACCTGTGATTAATTCCCCAAAATGCCTCATAAACTGTACCTGACCGTACCGTCGCACGCCTCCCCTCGTGCACTGGAGGATTCAAAATTTAAATAAAATTTGCGGCATGTTAAACATTAGGGCTGTTTGGCCTAGCGGTTGGCAGAGCTATAGTTAAGGTGTAGATAATGGGGGAGATCCCGGGGTCGAGCCTGTAGACCTCCCCTTTTGGGTGTTTGTTATAATATATATATTAACATGTGGTGGTTCCGCAAAATTTTAGAAGTGGTTTAGATATATCCGTTGGGCACCAGATTTGGCAGATCCACTTTCCTTTTTTATATTTTTGGAATTTTTTTCTCGGGCCCTCATTAAGCATTTTCCCACTGCCACGTGGTGGCCCATGAATGGGCCACGTGGCATCCAACCATTAGGCCACACCAACCAACTATGCAGTCACTTGCCATGTCAAAATACAATCTTCCACATCATCCTGCCATGTCACTGTATGGTCTTCCACGTGGCTATATGGACTGCCACATGGTGCTTTTTCATTGGTCCAAGGATCGACCCAAAAAATACAAAAATGAGTGACATGTGGCAGCCTGTGGTGCTTCCATGTCACCATGATGATGTCAGCATGACATGTGTATCCTCCTTATTGTGCCATGTACACTGTACGTATGCTGACATCATTCGTACTTATGTCGATGTCAACAGTATGAATGTTGACTCATCCCCTATTGATTGGGCTAGGCTGACCAAACTTTGTCTGCAAATATATTTCAATCCGTAACTCCATTTGAAAATCCATTTGTGTCGTTGGAAATATTGTGATGCTCTCTTTGGGATGATGCCATTTTAACTAAGTTTTGAGGAATTTGAATTTTTTCCCTTTCTCTATCTGATGAGGCCATTCTAAGATTCCTGAGTTGCTTCTACGAGTTATGAGTTCTCCTTAGTCTTCTCTATATCCTTTTTAGATCACCATCTTGTATAAATAACATATAATGAGTTGATAATATACATCTCTGACTATGATATGTTTTTTTTGTGTAGTACTAAACTCCTTTGGTGCAACTCCTGTACTCCAGAATCCAATGACATCATTGAAGTACTCATCATCTACCTACATTGAAAAAATCTATGCATCAGGGAAGTTGTCTTGTAAGTTAGTAGTTTGTTCTCCATTGGTTATCCTTGATAAGAGATCTAGTACTGCATTCAACTTCCCTAGTTTGACTATTACTTCAAAATAAAATTACTAGAATAATAACAACCATCTATAGATCCTCCCCCCCAACAATGGCTTGTTGACTAGATATTTTAGGGAAGAATGATCTATGAAAATTTTAAAATGCTTTCCCAATAAGTAATGTCTAAATTTTTGTAGTGCATATACCATGGCTACGCCTTCTCTTTCTGTGGTGTTGTAATTATGTTCTGATTCTGATAACTTCCTGCTTGCAAAGGCTGTAGTATGATCTAAATCAATTTCTCCTGGATGTTCCATAATTGCTCCAAGTGCTATTGTTGATGCATATGCATGCATATGAAATGTATTTTCCCAATATGTAAACACCAAGATAGGTTTTGTCACCATCGTCTCCTTCAAATTATCTAATCCCTATTAGCATTCCTCGTTCCACTGAAATTTGGTATCCTTCTTCATTAGTTTTTCCATCATCGCAGTAATATGTGCACACCCCTTGATAAAATATATGTAGTACTCTATATGTCCAAGTGTGGCTCTTAACTGGAGCACTGGCTTTGGTGGTAGTAAGTTCACAATTACAAAAATCTTAGCAGGGTCAACTAGTAAACCTTGTCTGGACACTATATGTCTCAACAATATCCCAAAAGGTGTGTTGAAAATACACTTCTTTGTGTCTAATGAAATATGACATTGCCTGCATTTGTCCAACATTAGTCTTAAAATTTCCACATGATATTTCAAAATACTAAAAACAATCTAGTCATCCAAATATACTTCTAAAAACTTATGTATGAAATATTTAAAAGAAGATATGACCACCCTTGAAAATATAGCTACTGAATTCTTCAATCCAAAGGGAATAATTGTATATTGGTATGATCCCCATTCTGTAGAAAAGGTAGTATTATTCCTATCCTCTGGAAATATTTTGATCTGATGATAACATGAGAATCCATTTGTGAACGAATATGCTTCCTGGACTCCCACATTCTCTAATACCTCATCTATAAAATGGGTAGGGAAAGGATCATGTAAGAAAGCATCATTTAATTTTCTAAGATCTACACAAATTATTATCCCTCCTTGCTTATTTTCCTAGACTACCATGGGACTAATCCATTCAGATTCCTCCACTGTTTCTATGATACCAACTTCTAACATTCAATCAAGTTTTGCTTTCACTTTTTTCTTATACACTGGATTCAACCTGTAAGGTATCTGTCTAAGAGGTCCAACGTCTGGTTTCATGGGTATCTTCATCTCACCTAGCTCACCTTCTATTCATTTCATCTCTGTAAAGGTTGCTGAAAACAAGTAACTATATTCGCATAGTAACTCTATTATCCTTTCTAGTGTCTGCTCATCCCAGTAGTCTCCAATTCTTTCCATTTTAGGGTTTTCTTCTGTCCCAATGTTAACTTTATTGACCTTGATTGGTGCAACAAATGCCTTTGACTCCATATATGTACCTCTCACCTCTCTCTCTCATTCAAACTCTATTATCTGGATGTTGCACAGATCATCTTTATATGGTGCTTCCTTTGTGACATTATAATGTGATATTAAATATTTGATTGTCTATCTATTCTACTGTTGATATTATGTTATATTTTGACCTCTGGTTCATCAAAAAATATCATTTCTTGTATCAACTTAAGAGCTGAATAAATAGTGGGGTTCTCATGCTCAAATGAGAAATTTACCATGAAATTATGTTGTAATATTGTCCATTCTGTAGTGCCCCTACACATCTCCTAGTCTATGTACCATTTCTTTGGTATCCTTTCCAATGTATGAATGAAGTAATGATTCCATTCTTCTAGTGGTGTCAACTTCCATTGTGTTCTACATTTCTCTAGGTGCTCAACTGGTCTTCCTCACCCATCACACTTTTGAAATGTATTTCTCCCCTATTATATGCCAAATTTGATGCGCAATAACCTTTTACATTGATACCAATCCTAAATTGTTCCCTTACGCGTGCCCCACCATCTTGCAGGTGTTGCATTGAGTGAAATATCTAGGGATAACAACCTCTAATTTTCCAACACTTCTTCCTCATAATTTGTCAAGAATTCTTCTAGGTCGTTTAAACCATGAAAAGTGGGAGATTCCTTTATCTATGTACCAACCCAACTTATTGCACAATCTATTCTTGCACACCTCCTTGTGGATACTTCATGAAATATCTGTTACTAGTTCTCCATACCTGTATTTGAGTATGAAGCACATGATGTAATACTCCTCCAGTTGAGGACCACATATGCAATTGGGTTGACATAATATTGTTCTCGCGCATTGTTATTTATTTCTTCCAAGTCGAAACAGGTCGCCTCTACAAACTTTTTTCCCTCTAAATGATCCAATGGTGCAATCACTCTATATTTTCTTGATTCAAAATTCATTTTCCTTGTCTTTGTTGGAGTTACTTCAACATGCCTAGGATTTATTTTTCCTAAGGTTTTTCCTTGTTTATTAGTCATTATTCAGTCTCCTATATTTTAGGAGAGAATATTCCATCTGGAGAATATTCTCTTTCAGCTGACACTTCAGTTTGACTAGTTGAGTTGAGTTTAGATGTTGCATTGGTTTTATCACCATGCAACATTGGGATAATCACCATGCTAATTCGAATTTGCATTGGTATCATCACCAAACTAGAGCATTAGCCTTTATTCCCTGATTTAACTCCTCACTACTCTTTGTTTAGTCAGTTAACTGAAGACTAGTTGAGTAGTTAACTCAACTAGGTGGCAGTTCACTCCCGTAACTGCCTGAGAGACTAAAATAGATGGCAGTTCACTCCCGTAACTACTGGTGTGTGTCCAGATCACTCTAGACCACCACTATGGCTCATTAGTTACTCATTTATCCTATATCTATTGTAAATTATTCACTCTTTGAGTGTGGAATACGGTTAACGATAATTCTTCCATCGTTTCTCTCATTCTTCTTCTTTCTCAATTTCTCTCTGCAAATGTGTGTAGTATTTTCTAGCTAGATATATTTTGTGCAGGTTCAACACATTTACATGGTATCAAAGCCGACAGATTGCAAATCAAAATCTACACCAAATTATTTTTATAGGTACTCAAGATTGAAGAACACAGAAAGATGGATTATTCACCGGAAATACTTCTCACTCCTCATAACTATTTGGAATGGAAGCCACAAATTCTTCTTTTGCTTAGATGTAGAGGCTTGTACCAAATAAATATGGCAATGGAAGTAGAGCCTGATTTTGCTGATGAGAAAAATGACTTTCTCAATAGACAAGATATGTCCATAGGATTTATCTGCTTGTCTATTACTCCAGAAATTCTCCACCAAGTATGTGATGTCACACAAGAATTCACTCCAAATGGATTATGGACCAGATTGGAGGTTCTATTTTGGAATAAAGAATATTCTGAAGATTGCATGCAGGGGATTGGAAAGGTAGAGTCAGAAGAGAAACCATCAGAAGATAAAGCCTCTTATTTTGAAGAGTCTTCTACACAAGTATTTGCACAAACATGCATTCCATTAATTGAAGATGATGTCTACTCCATTTCATATTTGTTTTCTAAAATTCATTTGGAAGATATATGGCATGCATCTTAGGAGTTACATGCAGACACTTTTCCATGCGCAATGCGTGCATCTCACAAGACATAAAGGGATCCGTGCACATCAGACTCCATTCTAATATTTTATGAGCAACATTTGCAGAAACAAATTGGATATTTGAATTCCTCTCAGGAAAATATCCAATTTCAAAAAAAAAAAAATCGTCTGAAACAGAGTCCGGGAAGTAAAGTTATGATCATTTTAAAATTAATAAAATTTTAGCGTTTTTTTGAAAACGACTGCACGGTTTTCAAAGTTTCATCCAAAATTTATTTGGATATTCTTCATTACAAGAAGATAAAGTGGATATGTATGAACATATTAATGGTGCATATACTTCATCATATATGTGCAAACATCTACATATTCAACAAAATCTTCATCGAGCACAAACTTGTATAGCTCCGAGGTCTTCTTGGAGTGAAGGATAGGGTTGCTTAGCAACTATTTTTTTGTTCCTTCACATTTTTTTATGCATTGTAATTTGAGGGGGGTTTTTTCCCATGAGGTTTTCCCTCTTTCCTCACTTTATTTTCAGTGTATCTTTTGTATTTGGGTACCTAACATGGCCTCATTCCTGGGACCCATTCTTTATTTTCACCATAGTGGTGTTCAGGGAGGGTGTTGGAGTTACTTCAACACACCTAGGATTTCTTTTTCCTAAAGTTTTTCCTTGTTTATTAGTCATTATTCAGTCTCCTATATTTTAGGAGAGAATATTACATCTAGAGAATATTCTCTTTCAGTTGACACTTTAGTTTGACTAGTTGAGTTGAGTTTTGATGTTGCATTGGTTTTATCACCATGCAACATTGGGATCATCACCATTATAATTCGACCTTGAATTAGGATTGTCACCAAACTGGCACATTAGCCTTGATTCCCTAAGTTAACTCGACACTACTCTCTGTTCAGTTAGTTAACTAAAGACTAGTTGACCAATTAACTCAACTAGGTGGCAGTTCACTCCCGTAACTTCCCGAGGGACTAAAATAGGTGGCAGTTCACTCCCGTAACTGTTGGTGTGTGTCCAGATCACTCTAGACCACCACTATGGATCATTAGTTACTCATTTATCCTATATCTATTTTAAATTATTCACTCTTTGAGTGTGGAATGTAGTTAATGAGAATTCTTCCATTATTTCTCTCATTCTTCTTCTTTCTCAATTTCTCTCTGCAAATGTGTGTAGTATTTTCTAGCTAGATTTCTTCTGTGTAGGTTCAACACATTTACAGTCTTTAGGTTGATCACAACCTTTTTATCAAATTCCTAGTCGAATCCAAGTAATGCTGGGTAGAGTGTTGTGTCATCTACTATTTCTATAACCTCTAAATCTTCCACAATTCGCACTCCATCCAAGTCTATTGTCACACCTTTAAGTCTTCCATTGGTAATACTCTATGATGATTTGATGATTTCATCTAGACATGTGAATATCATAATGTGGGTTCCCCCATATGCTTCCATGTCTTCTTAGGTAAGACATTTACTTTAGATCCTAAATAAAGTATGATATCTCCCATATTGAAATATTCAATGTTGGCATTTAGCTTTAATTCTCTACTTGTTCGTCTTCTTGTATGGAGATGATTGGCTTCCTTCTTCTCTAACTTCCCTTCTACTTCTGTGTTGCATCTTTCGATCAAATTATATAAGACCTTAATCGATGATGGCTCATTCAATAACTTAACACATGATAGCAGAAAAGTCTTTATGTTACTTGCTATAAAGGTTGTGCTTTGCTAGTGTGATCCATTGGATATGGAATCTCATACATTGGTGGATCTTTATTTTGCTGTGCAATTGATGTAGATGTGATGTTCTATTTTAGAATATCCTGTATGGATTCCTTAAATGTTTCCTTTTCTTTCCATGTGTCAAAATTCTTCTATGGCTCAGTATTCTTTTTGACCCACTAGTGTTGAGATAGATCATTTTTTTTTTGCATCAAATCCTACCTTAGCTCCTCCTCAAGTAACTATGTTGATATTATTTCCAGCATCCTTGGATTCTGCAGAAATCCACTAGATATTCTGATTTTTTTGGTTCCTTTTTCCCTGAATTTTTCCCAATAGTGTTGGGAAGTCTTCTATGCCATGGTCTGTTGCACGAAAATACATGCATGTCGCATGTGGAAGTGGACGGTCTCTTGCATAATTTCGTAGTTTTTGGAATTTGTGGTAGACTATTGGCCCTCTACCTCGTCGAAATCCTCCTCAACCTCAACCTCCACCTATGAATGCACCTCTATATCCTCGCGGTGCATTGTATTGTGGTACCTAACGATACTGTGCGAGATTATATTGTGGATTCACATTGTTGTACTGTGGATGCATGGGATTGAATTGTGGTTGTAAATTATTGAACTGTGATGCAACTAGACCTATCATCATCTCTGCTTGCACCCTGTAGGTGTCTAAAGTTTTTTCTCGCATAAGTTCCAACATTATACAGTCCTTATCATCATGGCCCACTAATTTGAAAAATTGCAGTAAGAGCATTTTAGCACTGCATTATACTTCTGCATCATTGGACAATGATATGGATCATTCCCATGTGTCTTACAAATATCGCACCATGTTCCTCCTGTTGGAAAGTGGTTTGGAACCCCTGTAGCCAGGTAGTGCGCAAAGGTTGGACATTCATTCTTATGGTGTCCTTCTGTCCTACACAACGTACACCAAACAAATTCTCTCTTCTCTTTCCCCTTATTCTTGTTCAATTGAAATGTCATATTCTTCAGATCCTATTTCAACTCCTCTATTGTTGGATCTGTCTATTGATATTGGTTTTCTTCCAGCTACAAGGATTCTTGTAGGGCCTCTTCCCGAGTTTGGAACTTATGTTGTCTCAAAGGATACTTCAAGTGTGGTAATAAGGAGTTCACAAATAACTACTTATGTTGCATGTCAGTAATAAAATACTTCAACTTTCCTTTCATATGTTTGAAATTTTTATCAATCTCCCAGATAGACTCACTTGGATTCTTCTTGATTTCAATCATTTAGTTCATGTACTGGTCTTATGAGCTTGGATTCTGAAATTCATTTACCAACAATATTTTCACCCATGCAAAAGTCTTTGGTGCTCCTTGTGGACTGTTTACATCAAGTTTTATGTACCAGTCCAACACACAATCTGTAAGTGTTATAGCTAACTGCACAAATTTTGTATCCTCATATGTGACCTTCTTTGATTGCTAGATATTTTCAGAGATAAATAAATTATTTTCAGGGTCCTCTGATGTATCACCCCAAAACTATGGTAATTTGATAGTGGAATATACTCCTTACATTTTGAGCTGCATTGAACTATTTCCTCCATGCGATGTATATAGTTGAGTGTTACTCCTTGAAGTTGTACCCCTAGTTTTTTTTCCACTATTGGATCCTTGACCTGCTGCCCCTCTTCTACTAAAAATTGGTTTTCTAAAAGTTGGTGTTCTTTCAGGTGTAGTAGTCACACATGGGGTTGTAGGTTCCACACTGACCATGATCTGGACTGGATTTCAACCTTATGTTCCTGATCTTGGACCTCTTGTTTTCCTTTCATATGTTTCACACATGATTTTCTCAATCTTATCCATAGCTCGAAGATCCTCTACCTCTTATTCATCACTCACCAAGCCCTCTCTGACGGCTATGGTCATCTTTTTGTTATTCATCTTATATTGGTAAGGTCTTCCATTGCGCATCTTTCCATATTTTTCCATTATCTTCTTTGTATGGTATATGCCCATAATGATTGGGTCCATGGCCTCCTTCTACTTCCCCTTATCCATCTTCCTATCCATATCTCAAACTCTTGTCAGTGCTTCCCCCCTCTCCCCATGCATGCATGCAAGTTTAGTTGTTTGATTCCATGGTCATCACACCTTTGTCATACAATAAAATATTGATAGAAGTGTATAGTGATCTAATGTACCTACGTATGAGACTCTTTAGAAAATCCTTCTCTATAGCAGTGTACAATTTCGCAGTATCAACTACAAATTCAGTGATAAACCATGCAATAATATTATCTAACCAAAAATCTATTGCACGCGTAAATTTATTATAGAATTGTTGTGACTGCGCGATCTCCATTGGATGCCACTCTAGATGTATGATGTGATTTGTAGGATGGTTGTCCTTCACCCTTAATAGCCACTACTACAGTAGATGTAGGAAATCATAGAAAAATAATTCATGCAAGTTGCTAAACACATATTTGTCGAGATATTTTTGTGGTGTAAATTTAGGGTTTCTATTTTCCTTTTATGAAAACTCAAGTTCCTTTGTCCTTAACCATCTTTCAATATCCTCCTTCATTGGATTCCATTTCCTAAACATTATCTTATATACTTTCATTCTTCGTGATTTTCTTCAACAGATCCCTTCCACTCAATCTTGTGCAGTTCTAGGCAACAACAGAACTATTTGTTGGATGCTTGGGTTGACCCAAGTTTTGATCTCAATAGGTTTCCAACAAAACCCTCAAAACTATCAACCCTCTTGATAAACCATAAGGTAATGCTATGCACAAAGTGCCCAATGCAGTATCACCCGGGATAACTTTTTGGAGGACTGCAATACTCAATTATTTGTAGTCTAGGAAGGGATTGGGGCTGTATTTTTATCTTTTTCCTCATGCATTAACATTAATATTCATTTATCTACTTCTAGGATTCATTCATCATTAAACTACACATGCATGTTGTTATAATCAGATTTAACAATTCGTTCTTTAATTTATACATAAAATAACATCAAAGCATCCATTCAAACACATTAACACACTATATTTACCATTGTTCACCCCCTTGGGGATATGTCCACAAAGATCTGTCTCTTATTCTCTTATATTAACTCTTCTGCAAAATCTATGTTGTGCTCATTACATCTTTAGGATTACAAAAAAGGAGGGTAAGTACCCTCTGTGAGTTGGACTAGATAACACTAGGCTCCACAGCCTATGACCTTACCCTAAAAAACTATCTTATTCAAATCAACACTATATTTCCTCGCCTAATAAATCAATAATAAACTGAACAACAATAAATCAATAACCAACCTCTCCTAGACCTCCTCGATATTTATTTATAATACTTTACTGGCTTTTAGCCATTACATTTTTTTCAAAACCCTAACATGGTTAGGTCTGTTTTCATGTGTGGCATTCTGTTTTTCCTCCTTCTGCATGTTTCTTTTCCTTCTTTTTTTTGCATGATTTTTTTCTTCTACGTTTGGAGCGCGCTCCAAAAATAGATCTTTCTCTCCAAAAATAGGCCTGCGCCCAAAATAGTCTTTCCTCCCAAAATGGACCTGCACCAATAGCTACCAAGCTAGACTTTTTAAAATTGAAGGGCCTATCCTCATCCCTCACATACACAAGCTCTTCAATTTAGCAGTCGAGAAGGGATTCCCTAAACCCAAGACACCTATTTTTAAAAATTGGGATATAAGCATTCCCTCTAATTGTAGGACCATTTTGATTATCTCGATTTTAGCCAAGTTATACATAATTATTTTGGAAAACAAATATCAACCTTTGGCTAGAAAGTCACGGTAAAAGAGATAAATTCCACGTCAGATTTAAGAGATATCATTCAACTATGGACCATATTGTTACCCTTAGGAACATTACACAAGAGTTCTGCAATCGGTGAGTGCAAGCTAATGATGGTCTCTCATGACGCATTAGTGGCAATGAAAATCTGGAAAAACAACAATCTATTAACTTGGAGGGATTATTCAATGTAATTTTAAAATGAATTTGAATATGGTATAAGAAGATGAAATGTAGGAAATTGAATTATCGTTCCAAATGTACAACCTTTATTCATAGAAATTGTGAATAATTATGTCAAAATTGATTTTTTCTAACAGTGGTATCTTATTTTTCCAACAAAATATTAGGCATATGTTTTTGTTTGTTGAGGTGTTGAGTACCTTAAGGATGGAATTTAATTCCAAAATCTTGTATACTTATAGAGAACTCGTTTTTTCTGTGCCATTTATTTTTTGGAAATTTATAATATTGTATTTTTTAAATTATCAAAGTCAACATATCCCTGAAATTACAATGTCTCTTGTTCATGCAGGCTAAAAGGGTCTTAACATGATCAAAACAATTTTTATTTTTATTTTTAGATCATAGGTATCAGTCTCCTCTAGTGTTGCATATAACTCATTTGAGAAATGGTTAAGCCGAAAAATATTATAGCATAAATAAGAAAGGTATGTATTCTAGGATTTTGATATATGCGAAGACCACAATACATTAAAACTAGTAAACAATATTAATTAAAAATAAAATTATACATTCAGAATTTGCATAATCGACTCTATCTATGTTTGTAGTTTCGTCAACAACTAAATTGTTTATCCTATAGGAAAATAACATCAAATATAGAGATATAGAGAGGTATTCACAAAAATGGAGGTTTTTATCAATTTGTAGACCGAACAACTAGGTTTTTCATCCCGAACCTAAATATGAGCTAAACTAGTCAGCATACATGTTGTCAATCCCACCCAAAAAAATTTAATTCAAAAGAATACAAATGCGTTCTTAAGAGCGCACACACACTCTAGGAACGCACATGCGTTCCTAATAGCATGTATAAACTATAGGGACATGCACATATTCTTAAGAGAGAGCACACACTGTTATAAGTTAGTTGTTCTTTTTCATTCCCTAGTCTCTCTCTCTCTCTCTCTCTCTCCTACATCTACCCTATTGGAGTAGGTCAATTTTTGGTAAGTTTTTGGAATCATTCATGGATGATTTTAAGGATGGAAATTTATATTAAAATGTAGAAACATGGGCTAATCTTACTAGTCCTTAATATGGAAAATGTAAAATGTTTGGAGATAGTTTTGTAAAAATATTCAAATTTCCAAGGATTTTATGTACTTTCTATAAAGGTTTGGCAATTTTTAAGGTAAAACAATTTTATTCTATGGAATTTGGGCGAATTGTTTTTAGAAAAAAATGGAAATTGGCGAATCGTTTTTTGGGAAAACCATGGAAAATTATCCCATTTGTGAAATTTATCCCCTAAAATTATCTATGGAATTACGTAGGCATGGATCGCATGACATTTTGGCAAAGGAGAAGCATGTGTGGAAGGAAATTAGTGCATTTTCAGGAGTTAGCGCAAAAAATATGGAAGTTAGTTAAGAGTTTTGGGACATTTAGTCCACTTTGTACCGTGCTTATCCCTATTGTAATACTATAAATATGTAATGGGTTTTTTGATAGAGAGTGATTTTTGGCTAGAGCAAATGGGTTGATGAATAGATTATAAGTTCAATATTGTTGGTTATTCTATGGAGTTGATGAGTATGAGTTGAGTCAAATATTAGTCAAGAGAGATGTGTGCACTGTAGCAATGATGGACTTGGGTAGGGTTGGATTTTTAATGAAGATCATTGTATGAGTCCAGTGTGCACCTATTGTAAGGGAGACTTAGAATGAATAATATAAAAATCTAGTCGTGGTGGATGTATCCCAGTTTGGGGTGAACCACGTTAGGTCCTTGTTTTTTGATGTGTTTGATGTCATGATGTGATTGTTTATTTTGGTTAATGTGAACATGTAATATATTCTTAATGGTTAATATGAACATGTGTCTAATGGTTCCATGCATATGTTGAATGAGTACATAATATGAATCTTTCGTATATGATTATGGTTTTATGGTTTCACACATAAGATAAGTGAATGAATGTTAAGTGAATGTTTAGGATGAATGCCTCATATTCCCCCATGACTACGGAAACATGGTTCATGCAGTCCCCATAGGTACCTCAGGTGAGACGTGACCTACTTGCGGGTGATGCTGAAAGGCTCGATATCTTTAGGGTTTTGTTGGTGATTTAGTGTTGAACCTTGGGTCTACCCATTGAACGCCAACAAATGGTTCTGTTTCTAGGAATGAGATATATGAATGAGAGAAATGTGGAGGTCAACTAAGGAAGAGATCGAAGAATGGTTCAACACTAAGGAGATTGATTTTTTAGTAAATCAAAATCAAAATTGATAGATCAACACAAAAAAATGGTTATAGAGGTATGTTTTCAAAGATTTGCATGAATTTTTTTTTGTTGATTTACCGAATGTGCTAGCAGAGTGGATCCAAATATTTGTTGAACATATCTGAAGATATCGCACTGAGGTTCTGAGAAATTGGACTCCTAAGTTAATATGAGAACTCAATGCTATAAGAAATAAGGTATCATGCGCATTTGATTACTGGTTGGATAGTGTGATGGGAGGGTATGCTACTGAATTTTCTATAAATTATACTCGATCCTATAGTGTTGCTGAAAGAGAATAATTTAAGGGGCCACATGGAAGATACTTGAAGTCATTTTCTATTTGGATTAAGATGTTATTGTGTGAAAAGGGATTCGTGAATATTGAATATGATTACCTTAGCATCTAATAGCCTTTGTACATAGGGGGAAATGGGGGATGAATAAGGAATTGTATGAGTGTTGAGGGTAATAATAAATGAGGAATGGATGAGTGGAAAATGTAGAGAAAATAAGAAGGTACAACAAAAGAAGAGATTGGGGTATTGCGTAGTGGTAAGATATTTAGGCCGAATAGGAAGAGGATTGTGGCTGAGAGAGAGGGGCATCATAGTGAGTTTTAAGTGAGAGAAACTGGTGTAGTAATCCATATCATACCATGCACATAACATCATCTCATTCCAGTAGAAGAATATTCCATTCAATATAGACTCTACGTCGAACCCACAACCCGTTATGTGTCCTTGAGATCTAAAGAAAATTTGTCGATTTTAGTGAGTAGGGGAAGTAATGATAATAGTAAAGGGAGTCGAAATAGTTGAACTATTACAGTAACTCAACTTTAGATAGTGTCACCGAAAAGGAATACTACATAGAAAACTATGGCAAGGGTAGTGGTGGCATAAAAGTTATCAGACCAGGGTCCTCTTACAGTTTCCAACAAAAGGTACCAATGTAGTCTAGCACATTGGAATTTTCTTCTTCTCAGGAGGGAAGAAGTCTCACCCAAAGTGAAACCGAGACAAGAAAGAGAGGGAAGCGTAAGGAGAATACTTAGACAAATATTTGAAGTATTAATATTCATGTTAGTCTTGCGAAAGATATATTAAAACTGTGGAAGTTCTAAACATTTCATAACTAAGAATAAAGAAACAGAGCTGCGTCGCCATTCACAAGGAAGAAATTAAACATATTAGACATAAAAGATAATACATAGTAGTATTCAATACATTCAGAAGACTAAATACACAAGATATATTCAAAATTTGGGCCTCCAATTATATTATCATATCAGTTTCTTCTCATAGCTTGAGTCACATATACAAGTAATCAGAGGATACTCCCCAAGAGGTATGAGACAAGGTTATCTCGATACCTTGTCATTTCCAACTCTACAATAATAAAAAACTCTATTATATTTATATTCTGGTTCATATCCAGATCTCAAGACTCAACTAAGATAACAACATGAATGATAGGAACAATGACTCTAGCACCAATAAAAAAACCCAAAAATAACCAACAACAACAAATAACCAAGAACCCCATTACAATCATATCGATCCAATATATATAATACGATCTAGGCCTTCTAGTTGAGAACCTAAGAGTTATCTCTTCTTCTTGATCTTGTTGCAACTTATTTCTTCAAAACTTATTTTGTGTTGTCCTTCCAACCGCTTTATGTTTCTTCCTTTAGTTCATTGTCTAGCTCATCAATAGCTTGCACAACTTATATTCACCAAAACGAAGGGCTCAATAGGATCCAATCACAATCCTCGATTCATCATGAGTCAAATCTTCGTCTCTTCTATGGTCTTTGGGTTGGCCTGTTGTTTACCTTTATCTTTATTTCTAAGATGCTTCCACTTCCCGCTTGAGTGATTTCTTGTTTGGTCTCTTCAAATGAAGGGACCAACTTCTTGGAAGTTCTTGTTAAGCCCTAATATTGGCTCATTACCCCTTAATTGGGGCATATTATATTATTAATGTTATTTTATTTATGTCGGCTTTAGGCCATTAGTTGTAATTATACCTCCTAGTCTCCTATATATACCAAGGAGACATTTTC
>SNQJ01S0016186.1:121046-134122 GCA_010110895.2 Picea sitchensis
TGAAATTATCTCTTTTTCAAGGCGTTGAGTACTTTTCCTAAGGTTTTTCTATGCTATATTGATGTTTGGTTCTTAACAGTTCTCCACTTTGTCCTGCCACTTTCTAGAAAGTAGTGAAGCTTCAGAAACAAACTGTTGGGTGGCATCTGTAAAGAATTATTTTGTCTTGGACACAACTAGAGAGTTCCATTTCGAGTTATATATAGTGTCCACTTGGTGTATATATAGATAACCTGAATGGGCTACTAGTCAAAATTCTCTTAGTTCCTTCTTGGCCACTGTTAGAGCTTCAAACAATGCATTTAGATCATTGTCCACTAGCTAGATATTGTCAAATTTTTATTGTTGTTCCAGCGGATCCAACGTGTTGGATGCTTCTTCATTGAGCAATTGGATCTGCAAGCGTAGGCCCTCCAATGTTTGGTCGTGCCTCGAAATAATTCCCATTGAATCGCTAACCTCTTTGAAAATTGTTGTGAATTTTTTGGTCCTTTTATGCAAGGTTACTCTTGCATTGTTTCCTTCCAAAATGACTTTTTCCAGTTTCTCTTGTAAGTTCTTGGGTTGTAGTTCGACTTCTCGCTTACTGTCCCATAATTGTACTTCGATATATTTCTCTTGTTCTTCCAGCTCAGACCAAGATACCTGAATTAATTTGATCTCTTCCGCAAGATCACTTGTTGCACTGGATTTTGGAAGCCGACGCAATGTATTTATGATCGTTGTCCAAGCCTTGGTTAGTTTTTCCTTCACCTTCTCTACTTTATACTCCACTTGAATATTTAAATATTCCTCCTAGTTCTTCATTTCTACACCAAGAGTCATTCCTTCTTACATAATTCAACTTCTCATTCTACTTGTTGGATCCTCTACTCCAATTTCTCGGTTGAGGCTCTGATTATTCCCACTAGTTGCGTTGTTGACAACTGAGTGAGGTCACCAAATGAAGTAGTGGAATCCATGGGTAATCAAACTTGTAGTGGAAATCCACTAGTAATCGGATATTCTGAGGGTGTCTCCACCTCTTATTTCCCTAAGGATGGACGTTTTAGTTGATGTGAAATTCTAGTCTTCAGAGCTGTTGGAAGTAGAGGGAGAACCTCTGTCTTTGATAGGAAAATTTGTAACAGTTATGCGCATTGTCATGGATTCTGGAGTACTAGTTCTAGTTGCAATTTCAAGGATGCAGTGCTTTATTCTGATTGTGATGATTGATCCTATTGTGTGCCTTTCCTTAATGGTAGTAAAAATTCTAGAGTCTCACTTCTTATTAGGGGGATCTCAACATTGACTGTTGTCATGGGAGCTTGCAATTATGGGGTGATTGAGGGGATTTATTTTTTCTCACGTTTTGCTGAAGGAAGAGTGACTGAAATGGGTATCGACAGAGCAACTGGCTAGTTTAATTTTTTGGTAGTCAAGGTGATGGGTTCTTTCACGTTCTCGGAAGGGTTGGGGATATCCAACTTCATTGGCTCGAGGGACGTGGGTCAGGAGGGAACAATGGTCTCTTGTGGTGGCGATGGGGATTGTTGTGGTTATGGGGCTTGTTCAGTAATGTTGGTTGAGAATACACTATCATTTGACTTAGGATCATCTGCAATGTTTATCACAGTCTGGGTAGCTTGAGCACCTACTGTGGTACGAGGTACATACGAGGATATTGGTTGTGGGTTCAATACCTTTATAGGGGAAATACCTATTCGGGGTTTTTTGATTGAGACATCCCCTATGAACACAACAGCTAGGATGTCGTTGACATCCTTCCCTGATAGCATGGCATGTTCTAGGAGCTGCAGAAACATTAGTAATGTTCTTTTCTTCCTCTCTAGGGTTTCCTCATCCTCTTCTTCTTTTGATTCCAATGAAATTTGGACCTTCTGCTTCTTTTATTTTGGGCTGGAACTCGTCCATACTCCTTCTTTCTACCCCTTTTTCTTTAGGATCTCTGGTGGAAAGAGGTAATGCATACTAGACTTGTGAGGGTTGCGCTTGACGTTGCTCCATGACATGACCTCTTTGTTGAATGCTTCCTCATCAAGGTAGAAAGGTATAAACCTTGAGTGGAAGTCCTCGGGCCTCGCGTGCCTCAACCAAACAAGGGTATTCTGGAAGTTTAGGACAAATGTGATGTTACGGGTGTTGAGGTTTAACAACTCTTGTGGTATGAACCACCTCTAATTTGTGTCAATTAGCTTATTGTACCACTTTAAAAATTCCACATTTTTGAACTCCAGGTTCTCATGATCCTCCCTTGCATGCCATGGTTCAAAAATTTCCGTAAGGAGACCTTTGTCTACTGGTGCCAACTTTCTTCCCATGGGTGGACTCCATTTACACATTGCAAATTTTACTAACAGGTATCCATATGTGAAAGTTATGCCTTTCTCCTGAGCTTCCTCACAAGAAACTAGGAGTTCCTCTAGGAGGTAGCTACACTAGTTGAAAAAAACTCCATTTGTGCATACATATTCTACTGAAAGAGCATCTAAGGTGCATTTTCCATTATAGTAAGAGTGCATGACCTTAATCGTAATGAAATTGCAGACTATCCAGATCGTTTCTCGAATAATCGAGTCAGTCTTCACCGTTCACCCTCATCTCCGAGTATGGAATTTTTCGTACAGGTTGACTTCACCCTTCCTCTTCATGTGCCTTCTCAGGCCTTGAAATCCTTTGGACACATCCTCACCCTCGAGGGATAATCTGGTGAGCTAGTGGATGCCATCCGCATGAATCAGATATCTTTGGTTGAGCCATAGGATCATATAATTCACTCCCTTGATCATAAATTTTGTGCGCCGCGCAATCTCACCAGTGGTCCTTAAGATCGATAAATCCCTGAGGTGCATAGTTTTGGAATTGAACAGGTTTATGAAGTCTAGTTTTGGGATAAATTTCATGCCTCCCATTGCATCTAGAGCCAATTCCCAGAACACGCTAATGTTCATCTATGGAAACAATACTTGGTCCATCAGGTCAAGGTCCAGGAGTTTTACTTGCTTAGTCTTCCCCTTGACATCACCTATGACCTCGATCATGGGATCATATGACTCATCTCGAATTTATTTTTTGGGATCCTAACTCTAGCCTCCTGTTTCTCTTGGCATGTTGGCTCTGAAAATTTGGTAAACTATGTGAGTTGGAGTTGGGGTTGTGACTGGGGAGTGAAAAACTTATTAGAGTATGATCAGGTGTAGATAATTCAAAACTATAGGGTAGATAACAAAAATCAGTGAGTCTCTCTCCTTGAGTTCACGTGATCTTATAAACTGGATAACGAGAAAAAATTGTAATCACTAATAAAGACACTCATCACTAGGCCATAAACACAATCTTAGGCATACGTGTCCGATGGGACTGATAACGGGGTAAGATCTATATGCTGATCTTGGATTTGAATGAACGAAATAACATGGATGTGGTCGAATTGAGGGGCTTACTATTTTAACAGCTGAGAATCTCGACATGGATATCTATGGAATCTACATGTATCATGCCTTTATTGATTAACGAAAAGTTCTAATGGGTTACTGTAGCTACCATAAAGGGTATGAATGGACATGATGCATTTGGCACATGGGTTGTGATGCAGTTCATATTATCCCCCCTCCTACCACAATGGGGGTCCCCATCATGTTTAATGACTTCATTTAATGTAATGGTGGATATTCCGACCCCGTGATGCCAAATAATCGTTTATGCACAAAAGAAACACTTAGACTAAAAAGAAAACATATATCATGGTGAAACTATGCACACTCCAATGTTATTAACGGAATTAAAGAAATTACAGAAAATTAAAATCTAACTACCGTACATGCTCCCTTAGACTGGAGCAATCGTCCTTTGGCTCAATCATGAGAAATGTAGTGTTTCAGGCGAGCTCCATCCACCTAACTTGGTCGAAGGATACCATCCAGTTGTGCTAGCTTCATTGCACCAGAGTGTTGTATTTCCACAACTATGAATGGACCCAACCAATGCGTGCCCAAATTTCTTGGATGCTTCTGATATCGATTGTTGTAGAGTAGTACCTTATCCCCTTGGGAAAATATTTTGGAATTAATGTGCCTATCATGCCAATATTTGTTTCAATATTTCTCAACTGACTGATGAAAATCTGCTAAAAATCTCACTTCCTCAAGTTCCTGCAAGTATGCAATCCTCTACACAACTGATTCATCATATGTAATGTGTGTAGCCTATGATATATAGAGAATAGGGGTGATAAAGTATGAAGGTACAACAAATTATTTCCCATAAACCAACTGAAATGGAGTATACCTATGTAGCTTCTTCGTGGTAGTCTTGTAAGCCCACAAGACTGTTGGAACTCTATCATCCTAGTCTTCCTTGTTTGCGTAACATACTTTTGTTAGTCCTCTTTCTAGAATTTTATTAAATGTCTCCACTGTACCATTAGATTTTGGATGATAGGGACTACTATTATGGTGTTGTATAAGGAATTATGTAGTCAACGTTGTGACTGTATTGCTAATAAAGTGACTACCTTGGTCATTGGTCAAACTTCTAGGGGATCCAAACCAAGTAATGACATTTTCAAAGATGAATCTAACAGCTGTATCGGTCGAACAATCTTGAAATGCCTTTGCTTCATCCCATCTTCTGAGGCAATCTATTGCGGTAATGATGTATATAGCCTTTGAAAGTTTAGTTGGAGGGTTGATTGGTCCAATAAAGTCAACAACCCACTTCTCAATTGCCTGAAGTTCTCTGACTAGATGAAGGGTAATTCGTCTCTGCACGATGGATTTCCTATTTTTTGGGAAGTGTCATAAGATCTAGCATACTCTTTAGCATATTTAAATAACGTATCCCACCATAATCCATCTTGAAGTACCTTCTGTGTCATAGCCTTACCTTCAACATGTCCTCCCACAACTCCACTATGGCATTCCCATAGGATATCTTGCCTCTCATGATTCAAGACACATCATTTGAGGATGTTGTCTAGTCCTAATTTGTGAAGTTGTCTCTTAATAAGTTGATATTATTCTGCATGAACCACCATATGTCATTTTTTATTTGCGGAGTAATTTTTTGGGAAGGTCCCTTTACTGAGGAAGATAACAATGTCTTCAAGATACTCCGGGATGGCCTCAATTTAGAACAGGTCCTGATTTTGCATTTGATCATCCACTGCTACACCACTTTCTCCTTACTCAAACCTAGAAAAGTGATCTGGACCTACATTTCATCTTCCTGGTTTGAAAATTACTTCGAATGAAAACTCTTGAAAGAGCAGTATCCACTTGCAAATTCTTCCTTCAAGCACTGGTTTATTAACTAGGTAATTCAATGCAGAGTGGTCAGTACAAAAATTGAAATGAGAGCCTAACAAATATTGTCTAAAATTTTGTAATGCATAAATCATAGCTAGACCTTCCTTTTCAGTGGTTTTTTAGTTGCGTTCATCTTGCGAAAGTTTTCTGCTAGAAAAATAGATAGGTTGGTCCATGTTTCCTTCCCGTGGTTGTGATAAAATGGCTCCCAGGGAAATGCCTGATGCATCCACATGTACATGGAATTCAATTTCCCAATTGGGAAATATCAAGATAGGTGCAATACTTAGTTTTTCGTTGAGAATATCGAATTCTTTGTTACACTCTGGTGTCCACCGAAATAGTTTGGACTTCTTCAATAATTTCTCTAGAGGTGCGGTGATAGTCACATATCTTCTGATGAACCTTCGATAATATCTCATATGTCCTAGTGGAGAGTGAAATCGTTTCACACTTGTAGGTGGCGGCATGTTCATAATGACCACAACTTTAGTTGGGTCTACCAAGAGTCCTTCTATGCATACAATATGGCCTAGCAGATTTCCATGTGGTACACAAAAAATGTACTTCCTTAGATTCATATATATCTACAATTCACGACATCTATCAAACATTAATCAGAGTATCCCTACAAGGTATTTTAATAGGCTGCATATCGTCCAATCATCCATGTAGACTTTCACAAACTTGTAGATGAACTCTCGAAATGTTTCTATTACGATCCAAGAGAATACTGAAGGGGAATTCCTTAAGCTAAAGGGCATTACGTTGTATGCGAATCATCCCCATTCAGTTATGAATGTGGTCTTCTTCTTGTCTTCCTCTGCAATTCTAACTTGTTGATATCCTAAGGATTCATCTATAAATGAATAAGATTCTTTTCCCAAAACTTGATCTAATGCTTCACCACTAAAAGGTGTTGGAAACGGATCGTGCACACATGAATAATTCATACTTTTGTAGTCCACAAAGACCTGAATGTATTTTGTATATTCATTTCTCTAGATAACTATGGGGATAATCCACTCTGCTTCTTCAATTGGGAAAATATGTCCTTCCTCAAGAATTTTGTCCACTTCCTTCTTGACTTTATATTTTATTCTAGGATTAAGGCAGTATGGTCTGTGCTTCACAGGTCTTGAGTCAAGTTTCAAGTCTATTTTTATTTCTCCCATGACTCCTTTTATACCTTTCAGTTCTGAGAATGTTTTCAGAAACAAGTCCTCGTATTTGTGCAACAGGCTGTGTACTTCATTTATATTTTTCTCATCCCATTAATATCCTATGGAGGATATCTTAGGATGATATGCACCACCTATAATAACTTTTCACAACTTTAGTGGATGGTTATAGGAGCTACTGGTGTGGCTAGGTATAGTATCCTAAATCTCTCTACTTCGTTTCATTTATTTAATGGTTAATTTTCTAATCTCTTCTAAATCATCAGGTTTTTCCACGTCTTTATCAATTTTACAGCTAGGTAAAACTATCTTATCAGATTCAAGACTTAGAATAGAGTGAAAAAAATGAACATGGTCATCACATACGATTGGACTTGATCTCCTTTTGCAAATTTCTGTAAAAATCATTTCTCTGATTCTTTGGATGACTATGTTAAGCTCAAGGTACTTACATGTAAAGGAAAAGTCCTTGAAAAATTGCTCCTGTAAGGTCTTCCAACAATTTTTTTTCCTTCTAGTATCCTCATGTATATACCAGGATTTTGGGATTGGACCCAACAAATGGATAAATACATGAACCCATAGGTAATAGGGTACTTCCACAACTCTCCATTGCTTCAAGCAATGCTCAATATGAACTTTAGGGTCAGACCATCCATCGAACAATTGTGCATCTTGAAAGTCTATATTCATCTCTTCTTTCAGCTGATCCCTACTTTGGAATCAACATCGTATGGATTTCTTTGGATATTCCCACTCCATAATCAAGGCTTTGTGAGTGGCCCACCATCTAGCGGGGGTATCTTGCAAGGCTAATTAAAGAAAATAGATCCTTTGATATGTCACTATTTTATCTTCCATGATGGAAAACAAACTATGTACCTCTGAGGTACCATCATATGTCGGGTGTTCTCTAATCTCTTTCCAACCCATATCTCTTCTCTCATAGTTGCACATCGTCTTGAGAATCATTCGTATGAACCTTGCTACCAACTATCAAATGCTAATTCTGAATCCTTGTCAGTAGATTGTATGCTTCTCCACCTTGTTGATCCATATGCAATGGGATTTATGTAATATAGTCTCATTCATGTTGTTATGGTGTCTAATTGGTCAAGAGCATTTGATTCCATATTTTTTCCCACTGGTTTAGTGTATCTAGGCCCTAAATATGGATCCAAGGGCTGAACTACTTTTATCCCATCTGCCTCAAATATCATGGTGTCCCTCTTTAGATAAATGATAGCATAATTTTCATATTCCCAATCAATTCCAAGTAAAGAAGGGTAGGGATCCTTATCTCCTATGATTTCAATTACTTCAAAATCGGTTGTGGTTTTAACTCCCGCAACATCTATTTCCACATTTTTCAACCGTTCTACTAGGAAAATGAAATATGGTTTTCCATTCTCAATTGGATGGGAGAAGATGCTAAATGAGGTTTTCCTAGAGCATCCCAGGTCTTTTTGGGTAGGATGTTGACATCATATCCCAAATCTAGCATGACATCTTTGATTTCAAAATCATCTAACTGGGCTTCTAACCTAAATTATTTTCCTGTTCGCACCTTTCTTCCTTGTATTCTATGGGTATTCTTCTCAGGGAGGTTGGTCTTTACTATGGCTTCTAGAGTTCCCTCATTTCCCAATATTAGGTACAGGGTGTTGCACAAATTATTTGTAAGTTGGTCATCCCCTAGGATATCAAAGAAAAATTGAAAACATATATTGGTTACACTTTGAGATTGCTTAGTGTGTCTCTTTGGAATTACAAAGTTTCTAGGTGTCGGCGGTGAGGTAGGGGCTTGCGCAAGTTTAGGTTGAGAGGTGACTTTAGGGGAATTCTCCATTATTCCTTGATTAGGGATACTCTTAAACATTTATATTGCATCTTTGAAGAACAACTTTTGTTTCAAAAGGTCATACCTGTCATCCTTGGGAGCTTCTTTCTGAATCTTGAGCTGAGTGTCTACATCTGCCCCAGTGTTTTCTCCTCCGTGAGTACTGATGTTGATATTAGATAGTTGTCCCTCAATTCCCCTTTTAATTTTTGAGCTAATGATATTAGATCCACATTAACGAAACCAATATTCCCATTTCACAATTATTTCTAAGTAGTCTTTGGTTGCGTGCCCATTATTTCTGCAGTGAGATCACCATGGTCGTCTTGGGTGAGGGTAGTCTCTAGAAAATTAACCTAGTTCATTGTAGGTCTAACATCATCTCGAACATCTTCCTCTGTTTCTCCCTCCTCTGAATCCACCTCAAACCCCACTTCCCTAGCCTCTCCTAGGTCCTTGGGGGGTTTCGTTTATTCTGAATGTTGTCTGATCTAATCTGTCAGCAAGTGCATCCAAAAATCTACATTGATTTGTAGCATGTATCATAGATGTGAATAACTCACAATGTATTGTATTGGGTGTAGTTACATACTTCTACATAATAGGAGATTTCCTCGGCGCATGCCCATGTGATCGGAAAATATCACAATACTCAGTTGGTTGAGATTTTTTAGTGCCCGAGAATGTATGGTATATCCATGGTGCATGGAATGGTGGAGTCATGGATACTTGCGCAACTCCTCCTGTTGGTCCTGGAGAGTGTCCCATCATATTGTGAGGAGGTCCCATTCCCCTCATGTGTGAACATTCATTTTCTAGATATCGTTTTGTCTAGCATCCTATGCACCAAAACTGTGGTTGTCCTATTATTGGTATGGTTAATTCTTGAATCTTATCCATTAGCATTGATATTTGTCCCTAGATTTTCAACAATTTTCCATCCACTGGAGGCCTATTCAACCTCATATGCCCTGGATAACCTTCCATCGCTTCGATCTCCATCGATTGTTCCAAGGAGTTTGTTAAGGTGGATATCGCTGTTGTGTTAAAGGAATTATCGTCAGAGGTAGTGATCCTTGGATGTACCATTCCCTCTGGTGATGTTCATGAATTGGATGTGATAACGTCCCAATAACATCTTTAAATTTATGACTGTACTCCCAGGCAGATTCTCCTTCCCTTTGTTGAATCTCCCACAACTTAGATAAATCTTGTTACTCTAACTAAGATAGTTTGAATTCGACGATGAAATTCAAACAAACTTGGGCAAGGGTGAATGGTTGTCCTTGCATCCTTGGTTCAATAGACTTCATGTACCATTTGATGGCATGGCCCCTGAAGGTAGTCGAAAATTCCACTAACTTGTTTGCATCAAGAGTCCCTTTGGATACCCAGATGGATTCACATAAGAACCAATGTTGCTCTACATCCTCACCCCCTTTACCCAAAAACTATGGGTATCAGGTGATTGACCCTCCCATATTTCCATCCATTCTGGGTCTCACTATTCCTATTAAAATAAAACCTAACGGTCCTAGTTACGATATTCCAGTGGATACCAATATTCTCCCAGTGTTCACACTTACAGAATATGACCGACTAATTGGATGTGATGGAATAAAAATAAAATAAGTAGGCAGTGTATAATTTACCACAGTTATAGAGGACACCCGGGGAATGGGTGATTTAGGGTTGGTTCCACTGATTTCTAGGTGGGTTTCTTTGATTTGGGGGGTCTCTTTCTCTTCCTCTAGAGCAGCCTTCTCGGCCTGATTCCCAATGTTTTCTTATCTCGGGGCTGAATATTCTTGGTCTCCTGCAAGGTCCAGACCTGCTTTGTCTTCCCTTACTTCTCTACACTCTTCTTCTCATCCACCAACCTAGGGATTCCTTCCTCTTTGTGCTTCTCTCTGCTGTAATCTTAGACTGGTCAGTTTTTCTTTTCTTTGTTCCTTCCTCAATTCTTCCTTATTTCTTTCATTTTTTCCTCTTGATTTGATCTCTTTCCACAACACCTTAGAATTCTTTGTTATTTTCTTTACCTTGTTGCCCCACCACTTCTTAAATATGGAGGCTCTCCTCAAGGCTTGATCATTTCTTACGTACATTTTTTTATATTCCCCCATCTATCAAAGAACCCTTTCCCCTTATCAGGTCATGATACTACCCCAAAAACACCCTACCCCAAGCATAGGTGTTTAGGCTAACATCTTAGTCGAGGGAATAGTTATCATCCCCTCCTCCATTAAGAATTCTTTGATCCACATGAGAATTTCCCTCAACCGTATTTCACGTGCACCTTTCTTGAAAATTTATTCTACCCATGAAAAATATTGGTGATTATCGGTTGCAAATTCAATGATATATCCTTCCAGAGTCGGATTGACCCATAAATCGATTGCTTATGTAATCCGGTGGTAAAAATAATGAAGTGTTTCGATATTTTCTATATCCCAAGTACAATTATTCTTGACACATTATTAGAATTTTGGAGCCTCTTGTAGCTGATCTATCCACTGGAATAGTTATTCTGGAAATTTTACTCAGAATATCATACTGGTCACTCGATCTTTATGAGTAAAAGATAGAATATCTTGTAGAATTCATGAATTTACCTCCCAACTCTTCTTCCGTCTAGATAAAGACATCACAATTTCGTTCCCACCAATATCGAATATCAGATCTATAGATTGCGAAAGCATTCTCCTTAAAGGTTCCATTTTAAAACACAGGTCCCGACAATGGAACCATTTTGTTGGCGCAAAAGTGATCAGATAGGGTCCTCTTATAGTTTCCAACAAAAGGTACCCATGTAGTCTAGCGCGCTGGCATTTTCATATTCCTAGGAGGGAATAAATCTCATCTGAAGCACAACCAAGACAAGAAAGAGAGGGAAGGGTAAGGAGAATATTTAGACAAATATCTGAAGTATCAAGATTCATGTTAGTCTTGTGCAATATATATTAAACTTGTAGCAGTTATGAACATTTCCTAACTCAGAATAAAGAAACAGAGTTGTGTCTGCATTCACAAGGAAGCAATTAAGCACATCAGACATAAAAGATAATACATAGTAGTATTCAATACATTCAAAAGACTAAATAGACAAGATATATTCAAAATTTGGGCCTCTAATTATATTATCATATTAGGTTCTTTTGACAGCTTGAGTCACATATAAAAGTAATAAGAGGATACTCCCCAACAAGTATGAGAAGAGGTTATCTCAGTTCCTTGCTCATTCCAAATCTACAATAATACAAAACTCTATTACATTGATAGTCTGGTTCATATCCAGATCTCAAGACTCAGCTAAGCTAACATCATGAATGATAACGACAATGACTCTAGCACGAATAAAAAAATCCAACAACAACCAACAATAACAAAGAACCAAGAACCCCGTTACAATCATATTGATCCCATATATATAATCCTCTATAGGTATTCTAGTTGAAAACTCGAGAGTTCTCTCTTCTTCTTGATCTTGTTTCAACTTATTTCTTGAAAATTGATGTTTCACTTTCCTTCCAAGAACTTTTTGTTTCTTCCTTTATTTCATTGTCCAACTCCTCAGTAGCTTGTGCAACTTCTGTTTGTTGGGCCCTTCATTTTGTTTATTAGAAGTTGTGCAAGGAGGACTACAGACCCAATTTTGGTCAAACACAAGTTGCACAAGCCACAAAGGAGTTAGATAGTAGAGCAACCAAGGAAAGAAAACCAGTTTGAAATAAGTAAAACACAATGCTAGCAAGGAGAAAGAAGTTGCAACAGAGAAAGAATGGGAAAGCATGTGAAGTCTCAAACCAAAAAATCCTAATTAGCTTATATATACGAGATGTATATGATTGTAAATGGTTGGATGGGGTTAGATGAGATTACCATTCACTCCATTGAGGATTTGTTATTGTAATCCATTTGGAAAAAGGGTATATAGAGCTCTGAGGAATGAGTTCAGAGACAAAAAATATTGTAACAAAGTAATGACTTGTATCTGTTGAATTGTATCTGAGAAACTCTTTTCATGATAATATATGGAAGGACCTAAAATTTTGAAATATTCTATGTAATTCTCTGTCTATGCCTATGGATTTTCATTTTACTTTACTTCTTCATGTTTGATAAGATCAATGCGTTAGAACTGTTTTCAAATTCTATCAGAACTTCGTTGTCTTTAATATTAGTTATGAATGGGTTCAAATATGATACTTGTTAGTTCATCTTGCACACGAATATGTTGAATCTTGATGATTCTAGAGATTTGTCTAAGTATTCTACTTACCCTTCCCTATCTTCTTGTCTTGTTTGTGCTTTAGGTGAGATTTATTATCTCTAGAGAGGATGAAAATGATAGTGCTCTAGACTACTTGGTACCTTTTGTTGGTAACCTGAGAAGGACCCTGGTTTGATCAACTTTACGCGAACAAAATGGTTTTGTTGTTGGGACTTGTGTTAAAAGGGAACCTGTAGGGAGAATGCTTCCACAAGTTCACCAATATGATATTCACAAGTGGTGGGAGAAAAATTGCAATGCCTTTGTATGGAAAGGAGTGCAGTTGTGAGGAAAATATGTGAAACATACATGGGAGGTTGTGTTTTACTCAGAAAGATCGAGTGAACAGTACAAGATATTATGGGTTAAGTTTCTGGAAGAACTTTTCCCTTGGATAAATAGGCTCCAAGAAGCTCCAAAATTTCAAGAACGAGTCAAGAAGACCTGTGCTTGTGATACAAAAAATATTACAGTGC